>OZ025886.1:5411002-5493502 GCA_964019415.1 Ianthella basta
TACGCATGAAATTCTCACGGCACACATCACAAACATATGGCCTCTCTCCTGTGTGAAGACGCTGGTGTTCCTTCAGCGTGCTGCTTTGGGTGAAAGACGAATCACACACGTCACACTGATACGGCTTTTCACCTGTATGGGTACGGAGGTGCTTCTTCAGAGACGATTTGATGGGGAATCCCTTCCCACATTCCGGACAGGCAAACGGTTTTACTCCTGAATGTGTTCTAACATGCATTGTCAAAGATGTTTGCCGATTGAAGGCCTTGCCACACACAGAGCACTTGAATGGGCGCTCTCCAGTGTGGAGCCTAACGTGAGATTTGAGGGTTCCGCTCTGTGTGAATGTTTTGGAGCAGTGGGTGCATTGGTAAGGCTTAACACCAGTATGGGTCCGCAAGTGGCGGTTGAGGAGGGTCTTCTCGAAGAACGCCTTTTGGCAGTATTCGCAAGTGTAAGGCCGTTCCCCCGTGTGGTGTCTCTTGTGCACCCTGAGTGTACTCATGTGATTGAAGGTCTTTTCACAGTCTGGACACTTTATTTTACCCCCCTCTGGGAGTTTAGGAGCTTGGGAGAGCTCCTTATTAGTAGCAACATCCAGCGTTGACCCCAATTCCACCTCAACATTACCTCCCTCTGCCACACTGTTGTCATCCTTGTAAAAGTCACTGTCACTGTCATGTTCGTGGTCCAGCTCTACCGACACGTGACGTTCCAAGCGCAGCAATCCCACCTCAGCATTGCCCTACAAGAATGATTAGGTGCTATTACAGATGTACACGCTGGGGGTGGCTACAAGGACATTGTAAAAACACCTAAAACACGTACATTTAGACAGCACTACGCAATCAATGAGGGAGATAGTGCATTACAAGCAGTACAGCTCTGTTATACTCCTTACTTGAGGCTGACACTGCTCAGAATTCGAATCATAATGCTCCCCAGAATTTTCTTTCGCGGCGAGAGCCATTTGCAGACGGAGTCACATGCATGTCACGCGCCAACACCCGCGAACAGCGATGCCTATCATGGCATTGGTGTGGTGGCCAGAAGACTGGGTGTATTTCTGGTGTTCTGTTGGACTGGTATTCTATTTTATCCTCTTCTCCCTAGCGCACTTGTCTGCTCTGTATATGAGGTACGCTTGTTGTGGTGGGAGAAAGTGTGCGCGTCTTATATTTCCGAGACGGCCATCGCCCGCCCACCCCCTTATCTCCTTCTCTCTCACCACAGCACATTCTGGCTTTACAAGGATGTTGACAAGGATCTAGGAGACGATGAGTACCCGCCAGTATCTATATTGAAGGTAAGCGCGACTCGGAAGGTCGCGTGCAGTGCAACTCCACAGCTATCCCTTGGCGCGCGCTATTTTAAGCATCGCTGTGCTTGCATGTTTGAACGTGTAATTGCAGTGCCGTTATAGAGCTTTCCTTCGTACCTCTCCTAGCCTCTTGCAGGGGCGGACGCCAACCTGAAGTGCAACTTGGAAACATTCTTCACTTTGGAGTACCCGAAGGTATGCCAATTGAATCATAACTTGTGGTATTTGCAGCGTCATTACAACCTGCAACTGTGCGTGCGTGTGTCCCGCCTCTCCTCCTCCCCTCCTGCAGTATGAGATTCTGTTTTGCATCCAGTCCACAAGTGACCCCAGTCTGAAGGTTGTAGAAGACCTGAGGCAAAGTTACCCCCACGTTGATGTCTCTGTTCTAACAGGTGGGTAAGCCTTTCCTGGACGTTTCCAGTGACACTGGTGGGAGCAATGTTGCATGGCAGTGAACAGCTCTGATTTGTGGCATTTCTCAAGGAAGAAGTCAAAAGAATGGACCTCTCCTATGCACTCAAATTGTGCACCTTTAAGCAGCCCTAGTAACCGTGTTGTAAATGCAGCCTGGATCCATTCTGTGGTCTCAACCTTTCTCTAAATGTAATTTTACAAAGGTCGAGCATGCAAAATGTAATTTTAAGCTGATTAATGTAATGAAACATTCTTCAAAGCCTTAAAACCTCCACTTCTTGCCGTACACATGTGCCAGCTCCTTCAATACAGTCGGTGTGAAGAGCACCTGCTGATGATGTCATTGAAACTATACAGATTCAAGTGTGAAATCAGAAACACCTGTAACTATTTTTAGCTACAAGTTTAGCCATGAGTAGTGATCTAACAAACCACAGCTGACCAGTGACATTGCTGCTTCTGTGGAGCAAACTGAAGATGAGCCATGTATCTGGTTTGGTTACATAAGATTAATGAGTCACGCATTCACCAGCTCACCAATGTGCACACATGCGTTCAGACCACTGTTTAGTGTTTAGGGATGCATTACAGTGCTGATCAGAGAAGAGCTGATCATAGAAGTAAATTGTGAGCATCAGACGTAGCAGATGGGTAGTAGACAATTGAGACAGGACGTTTCGGCCACATAGGCCTTTGTCAGCTGTACAGCTCTTCCTGGATAATTGCACTGTCAGCGTTTTGTGGAGGTTGCAAGTCTGTTTGAATGTGTATGCTGGTGGTATGTGTGCGTGTGTGTGTCTGTCTGTCACAGGAGGTGAAGACGTTGGTGTGAATCCAAAGATAAGCAACATGCTACAAGGATACCCGCTGGTCAAGTATGACACATTGTGGATTTCAGATTCAGGATGCCTAGGTACTGATATAAAGATACTGCACGCGCGCGTTTGTGCACACACGCACACACACACACACGCACACACACACACTTCTGTTTTCCTTGTCCGCTGGGGACGTAGGGCAGGTTCCAGGCGTAAGCCTGGGACCTGTCTTCCTAGCCAACTTCCTTTCACACACACACACACACACACACGAGACATAGGAGCATGCATGCCCCTAACCACTGTGTAATGTAACCTAAATCATTTGATGTTCCATCTTTCCGCAGTCTCATGTGTATTTGTTTTCATTACTGCTCTGTTTCCATAGCAACACCTCGGACCTTGACAGAATTGGTGTATCACCTCAAGAGCTCTCCGAATGTTGGTCTTGTTCACCAAATACCATACTGGGCTGCCAAACCAGACTTCGCTGGATGTGTCAGCCATGTAAAGTTTCTGAGATACACACACACACACACACACACACACACACACGCACGCACGCACACAGAGGGAGAGAAGGTACACACACGTTCTCACGCTTGTAAATACATATAAGTATACATGTACACACATGCACACAAGCACTCACACACTGTCTCCTACATACATACTGTGCCCAACCCACCTCAACCCACCTACAGGTATACTTTGGTACTCAACATGGAAGAATGTATCTGGCTGCGAACTTCCTCAGACAGACATGTGCAGGCGGTGCTTCCATGCTCACCAAGAAGTCTGTGCTCGAATCGGTGGGAGGACTGGAGCACTTTGGGCAGTACCTGGCTGAAGACTTCTTCCTTGCAAAGAATATATATGAGTGAGTTTGTTGCACACATCCTGCTGTGCTGCTTCTATTGGTCAAGCCTGAATTGATACAGGAAAGCATTTAGAGAGGAGGTGGAGGGCATTCAATTTCATTCCCTTTGCTATAATCTCCTCCCATAAGTCTTGGAACCTCAGTTTCACCTCCCATTGAAGAGTTTTCTAAACATGAACAACACTGAATGCGGTCTTCAGATATACATTGACTATCTACAGTTACAGTAATTATTTTCAATATGCTGTCACCAATGAATACATTTGATTGTTTGTTGTATAAAATGTTCCATTTCAGGAAAGGTTATGTGGTAAAGATGAGCACTCTCCCCGTGTTCCAGAATCCAGCTGAGTACTCTGTGAAGACCTTAATGCGGCGGCTAAGGAGGTAAGACACACAGACTCACCACATTCTCATATTCCACACACACAGTAATATAATAGTGGTTGTCAGGACTAACTTGCCATTACACTTGTACACTCCATGTCTATACTTCCCTACCCCTACTGCCTCACTCCCCCTCTCTCATCTTCCATCCTCTCTCTACTCCCCTAACCCCTCTCCCCTCTCCTCCCCTCTCCTCCCTTCCTTCCCCTCTCTTCCCTCCCCTCCCTCTCCCCTTCCCCCTCATGTGCACACAGATGGGCCCAACTCAGAACTGCAATGATCCCCTTCCCCACACTGCTGGAGCCTCTGACAGAATGTCTCCTTCTCGGGTTTCTGGCTAGTCTGTGCGCTCGATATGTTATGGGCATACCATTCATCATCTTCTATGCTGCTCACATCTCTGTGTGGATGACGTTTGATTTCTTTCTGCTTAGAAACTTGCAAGTAAGTTGTGTGTGTGTGTGTGTGTTGGGGGGAGGGGGGTGAGGTGAGTGAATGGGCTGAAAATATCTCAGTTTCTGGTGTATATTGTAATGTACCTGTGCATATGATGTTTGGACTTTACTCCTCCTGGGATGTTCCTTACTTGTTTCTCTTACATGTCCCATCTCTCCCTCTCCATCCTCCTCCCCTCTCTCCCTCCTCTCCTATCTCCTCACTCATCATCTTTCTCCGCCTCCCCTCCCTCCTCATCTCCCTCCACCTCCACTCCCTCCTCTTCCCCTCTGTTCCTCCCACACTGCCAACCCAACATCTGCCAACCTCCTCCGCTGACCCACAGAACAGCACAGTGCTGCATTTACGCAACTTATTCTTTGCTTGGTGGCTGCGTGAGCTCATCTCCCTGCCAGTCTTCATTCAGGGAGTCTGTGCAAGGCACGTGACATGGAAAGGGAAGGTGTACAAGCTGCAATGGGGAGGGACTGTGCAGCGTTCCAGTAGAGTGGTAACATTGTAAATGCCTTCGTTGACATGTTTGGACTCATGGTATATTTTGTTTCATAGCCCAGATTTTCAATTTACTGTAAATTAAATGTATAATCACTACAATTTATTCTAATTACCACCATACAGGGTGTTCATGTTAATTTTTTAGTTATGACAATTTTATTCTTAAATTATTTGACTGGTTTTGCAACTTATAACACTATTGATGAGAGTTCTACATTTAAATGCTGGTGCCTTTTTAACTAATGCAAAGGGTGCTAACTCCAATTATAAGGCGGCTAACCCATTGCAATAGGAAACATGGCTACAGACGCAAGTTAGCACTCATTGAATCCCGTGTGGTTATGCAATCGACAATGCCATGTGACTACATGGGATTTGGTGAATACAGTGAAACCACTGTTCACCCAATCTAATGTGGTCACATGACATTGTGGATTGCATAGCCATTCACATGGGATTGGGTGACACAAACCGGTACCCAATCCCACGTCGGGAAACACAAGCCGGTGGCACAAATCAGCTAAATCAGCCCAAATCATCCCCTTGATGATTGGCGCTCTTGACCAGTGGACTGCCAGGTAGAGCGGCCAGCCGACATCCACTTTATATAGCCCCAATCTACTTCCGCCTCCCGTGGAGCAGATGGCCAGATAGGTAAGGTCACCGATTTCCAATCGAAATTGCTCGGGTTCAAGCGCCAGTGATGAACACTTTTTTCACCGCTATATTTCGTTCGCGCTGCATAGTGTGGGGTATAAGTCGTCGGAGGCTCGGTGGCACAGTGGCGCCGCACCCAGTGCACCAACTGTAGCGAGCCAAGGTTCGATTCCCGAGAGAGGCAAGAAAAAGAGAGAGAGGCAAAAAGAGAGGCAAGAAAAAAAAACTTTCTTTGCCATACTAAAACTAAACCATATTCTCAAGGTCATGCCACAATACCCGTATGGGCAGCCTGGTGTCTCGGTGGCTTGGTCTCACCTAGGGATGAGAACTGGAAACTCCGCGAATGAGGGGGACCGTCTGGGGAGCTGCTGGGCACGGGGCCGCATCCGTTATGGAATGGGTGTTGCTGCTGAAATTCCGACTTTTTGTCTATTTTTTCTTTTTCTTTTCTTCTTTTTCTTCTTTTTCTTTTCTTCCTAGCCTGCTTGTTTTTTTTCAGTAGTGCAGTATTAGCAGTGAGAAAATAGACATGGGGTTGGTAATGTTGAGGTTGAGGAGCTCCCCATCCAACTGAAGGGCTTCTTTCAGCTGGAGCTCTTTGGGCCTCCTGGCTTGTTCAGTCACTCTGGTGCCTTGCCACTCAATGTGCTGGTGGTGCTTCCAGGCATGCTCTGTATTATCACTGCTGACTTCTCCACCATTCCTCTGCAGCACTCATCTTGGTGCTCAAGCCTCCTGGTTGTCTCCCCAATGTAGGTCTTCATCCACATGTCAGATGGGGAGCTCCTCAACCGGGACATTGGGCTGGAGGTATATACCTGGCTGTTGGCTAGCTACCCTGAAGAGGAGGCAGGACTAGACAAACCACGGCCAAGCCCAAGCGTGCGACATCCAGTAACATCTGACACCATTTAATTGTATGCATGCCTATAAGTTGAAAGTGTGTGCAGCCGAGCAGTGCCCGTATTAGTTTTTTCACTATAATTCACCCTGAAGAAGGCCAGAGCAGTTGGCCGAAACGTTGGCAATTTCATTTTGTTCATTTAAGTTGGTAACATGAGAAGTGTTGTCCTAACATGCAAGAGCTAACTGAGAAGCTCCCTCTCCAGTCCAAATATCTATATCTATTATAGTCAATATTTTATATTATATGGCTTCATCACCCTAGCATTTTGCAACATGCACTGTATAAATCCTGCAGTAAGTAGCAGTTGTGGCAGCTAGCATGCAGTTCACATGCACCTATATCAACAAGTGACATGCACATGCACATGCAGTATCATATAGTGCAAGCACACAGCATACAAGCTGCATGCAATTGGTGATAGCTGCGCTGTGAATCACGATACCATGTATGTACATTAGACCTGCAACTCTGAAACCTGTACGGATGAAATCATGCAATGTGCACATTGATCGACATTCAGTGCAGATGCAGCTGTGAGTTTGTATGTAATTATTGCTATTCCAGCATTAAAATATCATAATAATAATATAAGTATAATAATATCAATAATATCAATACAGTATAATGTAATTACATGCAAAATTTCACCTGTTCTCTTACTTGGCTGGGTCCTCCTGTACAAGTAAACAGTAATCATTGTATGGAGGTGGCCAAAAGCAGTAAGTTCTTAGGCATTGTCACACACACGCACGCACGCACGCACACACATACACACACACATACACACACACATACACACACTATACTACTAATATACCTTGCATGCTAGCGCAGAGATGACCTCAGCCAGTTGCTTGAACTCGCTCAATTCATTGTGAACATGGGCAGACACGCGGACGTACAGCTTGCCCTGCACTGCTTTGACAGGAACCTACACACATGCAGCAGAGTCCAGGCACACTATTGTACAAGTACGCATCACACACAACGACATACACACACACCACAGGATCACGTATCTACAGAAAATTGTTTTCATTGGACTATTAGTCATGTGAGGAGTGGCTAGTGGATGGTTGGGTGTGGGAGAGGGTGTCGCCTTCCTGTGCGAAGTGCCGTAGCTGAATACAGGGAGAGCCTCATGTAATGCAAACAAACGCCGTTGCCCACACCACATGACTAGCGTCACATCTCACACACACAAATTGCCCACCTCTATGTTGTGTTTGTAAAAGAGCAAGTCTTGCAGCTGTTCTGCTTCACTGAGTGCGCAGCTGTCCTTCTTGTCGGCAAACAGTGTCAGAGGAGGCAGCTCCACAACTACCATTGGACCAAACAGACTAATGTCAGCAAGTAGACCAGTCCCCCACTCTTGGACAAGAAGGTTAGCTGGATGGGGGATTGTGAAGAGACAAGAAAAGGAATGCAGTGACCTTTCTATTACTAAATAGAGGGAGAGGATGTACTAGGAGATATTGCTGAAGATAAGCTATATACCTCCTTTCTGCACTGTGTCATGAATATACTGACGAATCCTCTCCGGGTTACACTGTTCCCAGAAATCCAGAACTGTTCCAAAAAGAAAGTAAGTGATCATCACAACAAGGTACATACTGCAGGTTCTGCCACACATTAACCTACGAAAGTAAGTAACAGGCTGCGAACAAACACACACACACCAACACACATGTACGCACACACACACACACACACACATGCACATGCACACGCATGCATGCACATGCACACACACACACACACACACACACACGCACGCACGCATGCCCACACACACACACACACACACACACACACACACACACACCAGTGTGGAGGGCCAACCACAGGCTGTAGTCCTTCAATCCATTCCATGCAAACTCAGAGCAGAACCCAAACCCAAAGCCATGAGACACCACAAGAGGCCTAATCTTTGACTGGTGCTCTGGAGCAACATACATCACCGCACATCCCTAACAATGAGGGTGACAGGGACACAAGAGAGAGACACCAAATCTGCAACATGTGGGGGTATCTTCTAAGAATTGTCACACGATACTCCAGGTAGCTACATTATGTACTGTCTCCCCAAATGCACGTTGATTGGACCATGATACTGAACAAGATCTGACTGTGAGTTACATTACAGGGTACCATCACTTTAGCTTACCTTTGGTGAACAGAACCACTTGTGACAGTTCATTAAGTAGAAATCAGCTCCAATCTCCCTACATATCAAATGGAAGTATAGTAGCAATTACTGTTATTGATACCAATACACAATTAATAATAATTCATATACAATTAATTAATACACAGGCCCACACTTCTACATTATAACTGTACAGTGTAAGGTATATGTACATGTATGAGTGGAACTGAAGAATACTGTATGCACCCTCAACCTGCTTGCAAACAAGCACACACATACACAACTGGTCTCAGGTTCACCTAACAGGTGTGTCCGTACCTCCCCTCTACTCCCAGTCTATGAACAGTGTACACACACATGCACACTTGCACACACTTGCACACACTTGCACACACAGCCTACCTCAAATTCAGTTGCATGCTACCCATTGCGTGTGCTCCATCCACCAGCACCATCACACCACGGCTGTGACAGAAGTCGATTATCTCCTGCTTGCCACCCAGAGGAAGGAGGGGAAGACAGAGGTTAAGGATTAATGATACCACACTCAGCCAAAGATACGTAAAAGTTACCATGAGTGTGACAAATTACATCTCACACTTGAACTTGACGCAAGTGTTGTTATTGTCACTGGCACACTCTGGATAAGTATATCACCTGGTAGCCATGGTAACGTGCAGCCTCACAGCGAAGCCACGCCATTGCTCACAATGTGACGTTAACTTGGTCCTCACATTTCACACTTGCTGGTACACAATACAGCCCCTCTTCAAATGTACACACAAGGACTAATCACATTGCATCAACTCCGTCAACCACTTGCCTTCACTGGTGACACAATCCCGTAGTAACTGGCTATGTGGTCCAGCACCATTAACTTGGTCCCAGGTCTGTGAGGAGAAGGCATGTAGGGATGAAGAAGCTCTCTTCACTTGCTAATGAGCAGTTTCATTACATGGGGTAAGTTCGCATGGGATGGGGTTACCAATTAACACATACAGCAGACATGCAAACCTGAAATTACATACATGATCTATATAATACTTTTATACATATTATCACACACTATTGTACATTTGTACACTACAATACCATATGTTTTATACACTATCAATACTATATGTTTTATACACTACAATACTATATGTTTTATACACTACAATACCATATGTTTTATACACTATCAATACTATATGTTTTATACACTACAATACTATATGTTTTATACACTACAATACCATATGTTTTATACACTACAATACTATATGTTTTATACACTACAATACTATATGTTTTATACACTACAATACCATGAGTTTTTATATGCACTATCAATATACTTTTCCATGCATAACAATAGCACAATATACTACATAAAATGCAGTTCATATCACATAATTAAAGCAGGTGCTACATAGAAAACAACGGTAGTCTTCTCCCCCCCCCCCCTCCCCCCACCTCAACTTCTCTTTGACGATGCTGATTATGTCTCCTTTACATTGGACTGGGAAGGCAATATCAATGCAATACGTGTTCACGTTGAAATCACTCTTGACATGGTCCAACAACTTTTCGGTGGCTCCTGAGAGGGACAGTCAGTCACCAAGGGACACAGCAATGGGACAAGGTGAGCCAAACCAGATTTGAAAGGTTGCCATGACAACTCATGCAAGGGTGTAGCCAGGAATCTGGGAGGGGGGTTCTAGTACCAAGGATGCATGACTCGTATGACGTTATAAATAAATGGCCACCAACAGACAGGTGGGGCCTGGTACGTAACTGTTTACCGTTAAACGAGACACAGTCTGCTGGCTAGCGCGTGTGCCAGACTTCTAGCTACCTAAATGCACAGAATTCATGACCACAGTCAGGAAAGAGGGAGGTTCGTCCAAACCCCCCGAACCCCCTTGGCTACACCCTTGTCGTGCTTGACTGCACGGCTCACCATAGGTTGTGTTGAAGAAGCAGATGCTATCTGCGGGGTCCATGTGGTTAAGGAGAGACCGAATCACAGTGCAGTTGCCAGTTGTGGCATTGGTAACAAGAACAATGTCACATGGGTCAACAGCTGGGGGAGAGGGTAGAGAACAGTGCGTGGGTGGGGGAGGGCATTCTGTCAACCAGCTACCATGCTAGGCGCACAGGTATATGTGTGATCGTCATCTTTGGTCAAATGTACAAAGGATGAGAGAACCCCTCTACTCGCTACACCTTTGAGACAGTTTAGGACAGACCCAAGTGTCCCCAATAGAGAGGTGTCCTTACTTCAGAGGTAGTTTCGTGCACATCTCTAAATGCTCACTAAAACTGCCTGCACCGGGTGTACCATGCAAGTTAGACTACATCACTGCTCAACTGTCTCCCCATGCAGCTTACAAACGAATGCGGCCAGTCGTCTGATGACATGGACCAAGTGGGGAAGTGCTTCTCTGTCCAGGAAGCGCAATGGCTGTTGCTCACAGTACTCTCGCCAGGCGGTAGCACACTGTAGGCTCTCCTTTAGTGCCGCGCCAAAGGCGCCATGGTTGAGGAATACGGTTGGTTCGAGGAAGAAGTGGGCTTTCCTGAAACTGTGGCCAAATTGCTCGCTTGCAATGTTTGGAAAGGTCGGCAACGTCACAGGGAGCTCCGGTGGTGTGTACTCTCCCTGCACACGAAGCACCACTACATGGGTTACTATTAGTGACCTTAAGATGAGGACAAGGTTGCAGCGGCTCAGATACAATGAAGAGGACACTGCCTTGCAGCCCAGATAAGTTTACTTACATTGGGCAGGCGTAACAGCTTCTCAAAGTTAGAAGGATCGCGTGAACAAATGTCTCTCTTTCCTAGGAAGAAATGCAGTACAATGAAGTAGCATGAAACGCCAACTGGAGGGGTTCAACGAATACTAACTTGCGTTCGCGTCTGAGTCAGCCATGTTTCCCATTGCAACGGGTTAGCCGCCTTTATTGGAGTTAGCGCCCTTTGCGTTAGTTAAATAGCACCAGCGTTTAAATGCAGAACTCTCATGAATACAGTGTTATAAGTTGCAAAATCAGTCAGAAATAATTTGTCAGAAATAAATTGTCATGATTAAAAAATTAACATGAACACACTGCATGGTGGTAATTATTATAAATTGTAGTGATTATACATTTAATTTACAGTAAATTGAAAATCTGGGCTATGAAACAAAATATACCACGACTCCAAACCACAATGTCATGTGAGCACATGGGATTGGGTGAACAATGGATTCACTGTGTTCACCCAATCCCATGTGGTTGCATAATCCACAATGTCACATATACAGTGCAAGTTACAATATGTGCAAGTCAAAAAAAACACCAGTATATTATGTGCTAGAGGTGCAAGAAAACAAACTACCACATCAAGTGCTGTTACCCATACTACCACCACCACAAGCTTCTCTGTCCAGGAAGCACAATGGCTGTTGCTCACAATACTCTCGCCAGGCGGTAGCACACTGTAGGCTCTCCTTTAGTGCTGCACCAAAGGCGCCATGGTTGAGGAATACGGTTGGTTCGAGGAAGAAGTGGGCTTTCCTGAAGCAGGATGCATATATGCAGCAACAGCTTTGCAACGTGCATACCTGTTGCTGCATCCTGCTCCAACTTGTGCTGTTCAACTAGCACCAACACTGTACTTGCATTCACAGTGGTCCGGCCCCCATTGCATGCTGATCAATGCTGGTGCATGCATGCCTGGTCTCCGTGACCTTCAGCAACTTGCGCTGGTGCGTTTCCTTCCATCAAAAATTAGTGCAAACACTCTACTTGCACTCGGGGTGGTTACTCTCAGCAACTTGCACTGTGTGGTGGTAGTATAATGTTATACATATATCTGGTGGTAGGCCCATGGGGCAAACAACACCGCAGGGTTCTATATATGTGCCTGGTAGTCGGCCCACAGAGGCAAGCACCATGGCAAAGTTCAATGTATCAAAGTTGGACAGCTGGCCTATACAGGAATGCACGACTCTACATGTCGCATATGGTAGATCTATACATATATACGCATGTAGCACAAGTGAAGTCACTGTATATTAAGATAATGCCCGTACAGTCAGTCTTTATCAAAATTACAAACAGGCCTAGGGGATATACATAAATGAACACATGCAGATGACACACACAACTATCTGATAAAGGTGATCAACTAGATGCTGTTATTGTCATTACTCTGTGATTAGCGTCACAGGTAGGACCGTTGAGGAGCTCTTGAACTTGTCAATACAAGAATAAGCATCTGTGAAGTTGACACTTTTGATTGCTCCACTGACAGCTTGCGTGGGGACTCCTTCATCCATGACAGGACTTGCATCTGGCAACACTCCTACATTGTCGGTTATGGCCAAGTGCTCTCTAACAAACCTTCTCACTGCATCTTCCGTTGAGGGAGGGCCTGCTGAAGTGGTGGATGGGGCATGTCCTGACACTTGGACTACTAGTTGCCGGAAGTGTCCCCCGGGACACATGTAGGTGTTAACCCATTCACATAGGTCAGCTTTAGTGATCGAATTTAGGACAACAACCTGCAGTAGTGCAGGGAATGCAAATGAAGTCTTTTCTGACTCCACATACTGAGCACTACTATGCCATGTAGGTGAAATGTACATGCATGTAGTTGAAGATGGGCAGATTACGTATATTATTAAATGTCTTGTGTATTATATTCAACTCTGTATGACTGTTACTGTACAGTATGTATGTATATTATTGTACTGTATGTACAATATTACTGTACTGTATGCATATTATTGCACTGTACGTACGTATGTATAGTGTATCACATTCACCTCTTTGTGTAGTCTGTCAAACACGTACTCGCGTGTAACCACTTCACTCCAGTTCCGCCGCACCTCGTCCTCCAAAGCCAGGTCAATCTCCTCCCTCTGCTTCACCATCGAAGTGACGTGGTTCACAAAATCACTATCCTCCATTGCCAAGAGCAGCTCGTGACATTTAGCTGCAAATTCCTGAATCAAATCAGTGGCTTTGGTGACCCTGTCAAAAGGAGTGTACAGTGCCAACATTAAGTGAAGGCTACACACATTTCATGTACACATATGTATACCACTCAATTCACTGCACCAACTGCGTTAGTTACCAGAGTTGTAAAAGATCTTGTTAACTTGCAATAACAGCTTACTTAACATGGTTTAACAGAGTTTTTAAGTTAACAGACTTACTCAATACTGTTAACACAAGTAATAAATGTATAGTCATATTCATAATATCAATATTGATATTCATGGTGCCATATACAAACTGTACAAATGTACAGTAGGTTTCAGGCTAGGAATATAATTAACGTCTCAATCACGTTTTAATCACTTCAGCCTGGAGCAAGATGAAGGACTGCCCATTGCTCCTATCTTGGCTTGCATGCTGCAGGATGAATAAACACTTCTCTTTGCACATACTCCCAGGCATCAATCGAACAGTGGACATTCAGCTGTCTATATGCACACCATGCATGTATGTATAGACTTCAGGAAGGTGTACATGTGTGCTTCTGCGTATGCGTGTGCATGCATACTCAAATCATGTACATTGCTGACGTCTGCAGGCTACAGAATGAGTTGAAAAATTAGTACTAAAATGCAAAACTAGAATGCAGCAGTCACTACACGCATGCAAGCTCATGAATTAAGCTACTATACTGCTGTATGTATATTTGTGTGCATATAGTTGAATGAGAATATACTGCATGTGAGGTGTAATAATATATAATATGCACATTTATATGTTGTTAGTACTGCTCTAGCTATGGTGTACGTGAGGCATGCAAGCCATTTACAGGCATGAGAACAGAATGGAGGGCATTTTGTGTACAGTAAGCTGAAAGTGAAGAGGCCTTACAGCAGATGGCTAGCATTTCTAAAGTATGCCGGATGGAGCCCACTTACTTTGGAATGGTTGTAAGGTAGCTATATTGCTTCTCAGGCATATATTCAGCCACAGCTGTACTGCATGTGCAGGTCCTTGCATGCAGTATATATATATATATATATATATACGATGATGTATGTATATCTGTGCTGCTTGGGCAATGCTTGCACAACACTGAGGCCAAAATGAGCCCAGAGGGACAAGAGGCATGCAGGTTCGCACAAAAATTGACAGTTGCAAGTTATTTGGCCGTTTGGCTGCTTTACTGCTCTCACTACTGCACTGGATCACTATGCTACGGGTCAAAAGAGCTTTAATTCATCACCGCCAGCCACAGCGAGTAGGCACACAGACGCTATATATGTGGTAACTTGCCAGGCCTGCTTCCAAGCTAACTAGACTACATAGCTATATACATATGTACCCACTAGGCTATTCACCAATATAAAAGTACAAGGCTACTTAAAAGTGCATTGTAACTTGCACTGCATCTACTAAGTGTCAGTTTCTTAACTTAATTCTCTCTGCACTGTGTACGTACGGGCGTTCGCCAGCTTCTAGCATTTCTAAAGTATGCCCTAGTATAGTATGCACAGTACATAGCATGAGGAGGCAGGCATGAGAACAGAATGAAGGGCATTTTGTTTACAGGAAACTGAAAGTGAAGAGGCATGACACGTACAGCAGTTACAGCCCACTTAGTTTAGAATGATCGGAAGGTAGCTATTGCTTGGGAGTATGTGCAAAGAGAAGTGTTTATTCATCTTGCAGCATGCAAGCCAAGATAGGAGCAATGGGCAATCCTTCATCTTGCTCCAGGCTGAAGTGATTTCCAAAACATTAATTATATTCCTAGCCTGAAACCTACAGTACATTTGTACAGTTTGTATATGGCACCATGAATATCAATATTGATATTATGAATATGATTATACATTTATCACTTGTGCTAACAGTGTTGAGTAAGTCTGTTAACTTACAACTCTGTTAAACCATGTTAAGTAAGCTGTTATTGCAAGTTAACAAGATCTTTTACAACTCTGGTAACTAACGCAGTTGGTGCGGTGATAGCTAGGCTCCACAAAATAAGGCTCCACAAACTGACAGTACGAGCACAGTATTAGTGTGTGCATAGGAAGGCTAGGTAACTCACGTGAACTTGTTGACCTGAGTGATGGCATGGAAGGAGAGCCCGATCACTCCGTGAGTGTTGTGACACTGACAACCAACCTCATACCTACAGTACACACACACACACACACACACACACACACACACACACACAACAACGTAAATCAACAAGCACACATGTAAAGTATAGGCATGGAGTATAATTATATGGAGATGTACTGTACAAAGGCAGATAGCCTTGCAAGTTGGAGCCCTCTCATCATCCGGACAATTACAAAAGGATGCAGAGAGGGTTCTAGTGTGGTAGGCTAGACAGCAGACAGAGAGGGAGGGAGCTGAAGGAAGTTGTGCTACCGCACGTCACATTCGTACATGGCAGACACTGACACAGTCATTGTCACAGCATACACTGACACAGTCATTGTCACAGCATACACTGACACAGTCACTGTCACAGCATACACTGACACAGTCATTGTCACAGCATACACTGACACAGTCACTGTCACAGCATACACTGACACAGTCATTGTCACAGCATACACTGACACAGTCACTGTCACAGCATACACTGACACAGTCATTGTCAGAACCTTACTCACTTACCCAAGTTGCTTCTTTGTCCTCAGCTGGTCAAAGAAAGGCTCATCTAAGCAGTGCTACAAGTCAAGGAATGACATACATGTGATAGTGTTTGTTTAGTGCACACGTACGTATGTAAGAGTGAGAGAGGTCCGTTATCCTGTACCTACCGCCAGTAAATCTGTCAACACAGCAGTCCTTATGGTACCTTGGGAGAACTGCATGTGCAGAAAAGATGTTCAGTTGGGTCATGTGATCCAGAACAATTGTGATTGGCTCAGTAAGTCATGTGACCATTTCAATTCCATTGGCTGGGATTAGAGCTTACCTGGTGATAGATGATGATGGCAGTGTTGGGAGATGACAGATTCAGACTATGCTGATGGAAGGTCACCTGCGTAGCTGAGGGCAGTTCAACAACACGTGGCTGTGTACGAAGAAGATGGAATATACAATGTAAGCACATCACATGGGCACCTTCTCAAATACTGCTGTCAAGTTTATTAAACAACAGTGCAATAACTCACATAAGGCATCTGTTCCCTAGCCAGGGGTGCAAACTTCAGCTTCCTGTAAGAGTTGAGCAGCAGGGAATCTTATGGGGATTTCCCAATCACTAGGTACATTCCCTCACATACTAGCCTATTGTACATACCCCTGCAACTGTTGCAGGATGTCCCTAGCTTCCGCAGCAGTCACATTGCCCATAACAAGAGCTTCCACGAACAACTCCCGCAAGAGGTGACACACAATCCTCTGTACCACACAACCGAGAAGGAAGGAGGAAGAGGGGAGGAGGAGTGAAAGGAAGAGGAAGAGACAAGCAAAGGGAGCTTTAAATCACTCCTTCACCCTACAAGAATAGGACATCTCACTCCACCTCAAAACGGTCTTTGGTGACACTCTCCATTGCTAGAAGCTTGTCTGCAGTGGACCAGTGAGTGTTCTCCAGAACCTTCAGTCGGTATGCCCTATACCATGCAGCAGTAGCAGTGAGGAGGTTGCAATTACATACGAGCATGAAGCAATCAAGCTGTTGAGCAGGAAGTAATCGAGGCTCACAGCAGGAAGCAATCAAAGCACACAAACAGGAAGTAATCAAAGCAGTGTACTATAACGTGGCAGTTTAACAGCAATTCACATTTTAATCCTGCATAAAATGAGATTGTGATGTATTGAATCTTTCACAAGTGTCCAATTATGTGCAAATGTACTACCATCCCATGAATGAGGATGAGTACCAGATGACACTCTCTTTCCATGCTATAACTGTAATGGTAGAAACGCTCACTTGGCCAATTTCTGAGGCTTTAGCAGTGCATTCAAATAGGTCCTCCACAAACACTCCTAACTCGCATTATGAGAGGGTTACAGCAAGGAGGGGAGAGGGGTGGAGAGGGGGGAGGGGGAGAGACGAAACAGGAGTGGTGTGCTACAGTAAGTATAGTACTTCATACCAAATTTCTACAACAAACCTTCTCATCTTTGAAGTCAATTTCAGAGCACTTGAAAGAGACCATGGCATCAACAATGATGTCAAACAGATTCTAAGAGAATTTATTTAAGTGCAAAGAACATGGAACTCTAGCAACACACATACACACACACACACACACACACACACACACACACACACACACACACACACACACACACACACAAACACTGTAGCATTCAGAGCTGTCATTCAAGACAGTAGCACAAATCCTCTCCTATTACACCACATTCAGTCCTACATAGACCCAGCATACAATACAGAGTGCCGCACCTTCAACTTGTGGTTAAAACCATCCACCTTTAAGATGAATCCATCACTGGCATTGGACGGCTTTAGGACAAAACTAATGGAAGGAAGACACATTCAAGTGCTCATTTATCACTTCACTCAGCAAAAAAGTTCAAAAGGATGAAACAGAAAACAATCAAGGCTCACTCCAGCTGTGCACACTCAGCGCTGTATGTCTCTTCGGTGAGGTTCCTCAATAGGATACTAATGAAGAGATCGACACAAGCGGCATTCTCTGCTGACAGAGTGGGGACCTGACTGATGAAGTGGATGTGGTAGAAGGCTGGGGGGTGGAGGGAGGAGGGAGAAAGAGGGTACGCTACAAATTACCAAGAACCAAACTAGTTTCAACTTTGCAGCACTTGTCATTAATTGTCCATTTTACCATTATTTCTAAAGGGGGGGGGATTTCTGAAATCCTTTAAAATCCCTCCCTAACCCTTGCACCCCCTCCCCACACCTCACCTCTGGGAACCTTGAAGTGATCATCCTTGCGGTACCACAGCTTGGTACACTCACTCTCTGCGATGACAACAGGGTAAGGAGAAGCGGGCGAATCGGCCACCTTAAGGGCAAAGTCTGTAGCTGCAGAGGGAGAGAGAGAAGAGCTCACACAGGCCATAGATTAACCCAAACACACCAATACAAGTAGAATAACTAATGAGTGGGACATCTTTACTATTTTCACCAGGTATTTCCTAAACACAGAAACCATATTTAACAATTTCCTTAGACTTTGCCTGTCAAATTGCACCAGTTCCTATATACGCACTGCACCTATGAAGGTGTTGTCTGGTGGGAGGTGAAGCTCTTTGGTCCCTTCCAGTGTCTGCCACTTGTCCTTCCATTCTGCAGGTAGCTCTGTACATACATGTAACACCACCATCATCAGTAAGAACAACAACAACATAATAATAATAATAACTACAACAACACAATAACAACAATTTAGTCACAACAAAGCTGAAACTCTGTTACTCATGGCAAGACACACCCTCTGCCTTGAACTGGGCACCAAACCAGGGCTCCGTCTCCAGACGCTCGGGTCGGTGCACTTTGGATTCCCAGAAAATGGCCGCTTTTTGTGGAGGCATCTGATTTACCACATCACGAATCACCTACACACACACACACAAACAGAAGTTGGTCAATTTGCTGCAAAAGATAGAAAGCAAGGCTGGCTATGACAAAGAGTAGATACACAAATAACCAGCAAGGCAACAATTGCTCCATTTGGCTACCTTTACTGATGTGCAACTAAGTTGAATGTGTCTGTTCACTCTGCTCCTCAGGCCTTTACAAGAAGGTTACTATTACCACACAGTGACCACACACAGGGGTGCCTACCTGTTCATTGAACTCAAAGAAGAGGGTGTCCCCGGTGAGGTAGTCCTCCTTTGAATACAGCTTCACACACAGGAGTAGAACATGTGTATATGTCACATGGTGACAATCATGTGACTGTCACATGACACCAACACACCTGCATTGCCTCTGCAATGTCACATGCATAGTCCATAGGTTCCTCCTGTAGTGTGTGTGTGTGTGTGTGTGTGTGTGTGTGTGTGTGTGTGTGCGTGCGTGCATGCATGCGTGCGTGTGTGTGTGTGTGTGTGTGTGTGTGTGTGTGTGCATGTGTGTGTAGGGTACAAATGTGGCATTGAATTTGGAGGCACACAGTGCTTTCATGGGAAATGCTGTGATGAACATATGTGTGCATGTGCATGCATGTGTGTGTGTGCATGCATGCTTGCGTGTGTGTGCGTGTGTCAGCCACAGAGGTACACACAAATATACCCATGTAGACAGGCCCCACACCAAGACGACTAGCCTTTTCCTTGTAGTTAAATTCATTCTCTTCGACAATCTTCATCTCCTCATACACTCTACACAAAGACACATTTACAGTTACTCTGCACTGTACACTTAGCATAGGCTGGCATATTCTCAGTAAAGGTTTTGTGTACACACTACCGGAATATTGAGAGGTGCCAACAGCCAAGAGTGGTTGGTGCAGAGGGGAATGCAAGCAACAAACATATGTACCTTTCCAGTTGCTCCTTGGATGCATCCTGCACCATCTTCATGTACTGAAACACAGTTGTAACAACCTATATAAAGACACATATCTACACTTGCGCACTACCACAACAGGTCTCTCTGGTGATGTGAGTGCCATGGTGACACACACACACACACACACACACACACACACACACACACACACACACACACACACACACACACACACACACACACACACACACACACACACACACGCACACACACACGCACACGCACACGCGCACGCGCACACGCACACACACACACACATGCACACACACACACACACACACACACACACACACACACACACACACACACCTCAAACACTTGTCTGTTTCCCTCATCCTGGACAATGCAAGAAGATGATTAGATGAAAGTTATGACAGAAGCACTCCCTCCCCTTCTTCTCCTCCCTTCTCCTCCCCCCTCCCTTCTCCTCCCCCTCCACTCCTGTCTCCTCCCCCTCCCCTCCCTTCTCCTCCCTCTCCCCTCCCTTTCCCTCCCCCTCTCACAGTCAAAGTGACACCAATTGAAAACAGACTGTAGTTTGAGTTGAACTCAATGCCATTTCCGCCATTGCCTGCCAACAAACCCACTGCCAGGTTCCTGTGGGTTACCATGGTGATGCAGTACGTATGTATGTTACCACAGTGACACAGTACCAAACCTGCAGGTACCAGCATGCTATTGGTCATACCGTTTCTTAAGAAGTGACAAGATGCTTCCCTTTCCCTCGTGGCCACAAAGACCTCCCAGAAAGTCAAGTGGTTTTACCCTATAGTGATGTAATGGAAGGAAACTCCCCATTATGCATTTAATAAAGTGACTCAATGCTGTGTGTGTGGGTGGGTGTGTACAAGTGTGTGTTCCAGCCATTCTCACTTGTACTGGTGAAGAAGAGGAGGTAGACACCACACAACGTGTACTCGATGAACATCCTTCACTGGACAAACTGCATGTGAGGTATAGAGCTGTACACTTCATATGACACTACACCAATTTACATCATAAACACACCAATACTGCATTTTCACCCAGTGTAATGTACGCATACGTATGTAGTTGTATGTGTGGATCAGACCTTTGCACAATTTATGGAAGACGTCCATCGTGAATGGCGGCTGCAGAGTGGGAGGACAAAGGAGGCAAGGATGAGGAGAGGAAGAGCATACATTAATGCCCTCCGGCTGCAAACCTCACCCCTTCTGTCTCAAAGCTCGGCGGTGGTACCCCCCTACACATAACACAGCCAGACGTATACACAGCTTATGTCAACATAGACATACCAAGAGAGTTTGTATATACATTTTCTTGACTATCTAATAGGGTACGCACGTGTTAGGTACTGCATGAAATGCCTCCTCGACGCACGCCTGAAGATCATCTAGAGGAGCTGCAAATAGACAGGGTAGGTAGATGAGAGATTCCCAATGAACTAGACACCAACTCCAATTTATACACTAATAATACTAATGTATGCATATTAATAATACATGTTGCATGATGATAATGAAGTATCACAAGACATATGTATTATAGTGACAAGTACGCAGACGGTGCCCGGGTGTCTGTGTCATTTGTTGTAAAACAAACACATGCCTGTCACCCCACCCCAAACACGCCACAGTTCACATAGCACCTCCCTCAACACGATCCCCAACTAGTCAAATAATACATAACCACTGCCATTGCAACTGTACATTGTACACACAGTACTGTACACTGAACTACGCTGTTACATTCAAACAACACTCACAGCAAGACACAACCACCAGAGACATTCTGTGAGAAGAGTAGTGCTTGCTGTAAAATTCCCTTAACGCTGCTTGAACATCAACACCCTGTAATACAAGGACAAGATAGGGGGGACAGCTGTTAGGCCACATTCCCAACAGACCAGGGTCACTAGCTATACGTATCTCACATTACACACAGCTACAGCGATACACTCCACAACATGTGGACTGAAAGTGTTCAGTGTACCGTACCACAGGTGGCTGACAGACAAGCTCAAGGCAGCCTGCACAGAGCACAGGGTCAATGAACATTTGGAGCCTTCAACCTCTCTAAAAGGGACACTTCTAATGGACGTCATCTCTCTAATGAGGGCATTGCCTTGTTGTTTCAGCTACAGAGAGTGTCAGGTGGTGTGTGTTTGATGTGTTGCTATCAGGGAGGGTGTCAACTAATGTGTGCTACAAAACCTTTGAACAGGGAGATGTCTTGCTGTCTTAGGGTCACTAGAATACAGCTCCACTGCATGTGCATACTGTATGTGCATGTGTAGAGTTCAGTCATACCTTAGGGATGTTACAGTGCTGACAAGAGATTCACATCTCACCTTCTCCTTTGGCATTTCTTTTAAGCTCTTGTTGTTTCCCCAAAAGAACTTGTTCATGGGGTGCCCTGGTCTGGCTAGGTGACACATTAGCTGGTACAGTCTCTCTGAGTCATTCTGTGAAGCTTGTTGGTACTCTGAATACACATGTGGACAAACAGAGAGGCAGCAGGATTAGGAACTTCACTCTTCTGGACACATCCCTCTCCCTGTCTCCCTCACACCCACCACTGTCAACAGCCTCAGTCTCTCTGGTCAGACATGACTTCTTCAGCAATGGAGAAGCAAAGTATTGAGCAAATCTGAGAGAGCAAGGACGATTCACTCACTGTGCCCACTTCACAGTGCATCCCAAGTACAACCTCTCATTGGCCAGTGTCACTCGCCATACGTAGCAACGCATGAGGCAATAGGGAATCAAATCCACAAACTGTACAACACTCAACAATGTGGCCAAATGCGCAATGTACAAAATGAAACACAAGACTATACTCTACATCACAGGACCACAGCACTACAGACGTATCTCCATGTTCACGCAACCCACTCCTTAATATGTGACTGTGTACACGCACATACTGCACAGTATGTGCGTGTACACATCAAACACACATTTCTCCCTTCACGGCCAGCACGTATGCACATGACGTTAAAATAAACAACGACAAGTGGCCCATTATCAGCACACAGCGTCCAATAACACCTCACCTGGACAGTCCCTCTGCCAGCTGCTCTCGTCTCACTTTGAAGTAGAACAGTGTCTGCAGTGAGTAACAGAACACCCCAGGCATGACTGCAATGTAAGGAAGCTATTACAAGCAGAGGGTTTTCTCTTGGATTATCAGAAGGAATCTGGCGGCTTGTGATCCATACACAGAATCCATGCAACCTAAACTGTAGGGTTTGTAAGTGAATGTGCCACACTTCTGCCAGCTTCCCCTTTTATCCCAGTACACAAAACTCTGATATGATGGCAGAATCAGAGGTTTATACACTGCTTGTCTCACATAGAGTTGGGGTCCAATTATTTCAAACAGATACACACATTCCTCCCCCCCCCCTTCTTCCACTTCATCAAGTGAAGCAATCTACCATGCCTCACCATTCCGGCATGGCGTAAGCACAGACTCAGCCAGCTGTCTTCCTATGAGTTCACCATACGCACCCACACCAATGCAAACAATGGGTAAGAGTGCATTCCTTGGTAGCTATAGCAATGGCTACCAGCCAATGAAAACTATGCACATGGCAAAACTGACAATGACCCACTGGGGAGCATCATGTCCCATGCCACTGTGCCCAATTACTACGTCTTAAGTGCCAGTCTGGACCACGAATTGCAACACACTCATTAAACAGCTCAAAACTAATTCAATTCATTGTAATCACACACTCCAAACTACATGGATGAATAGCTACACAGAATTTGTGTAAGTGTACAAAATAGTTCTACAGAAAAGTAAACTAAATCACATGTGGCAATGTCACTCAAATCAGAGCCTAAAATGCATTAAAACGGTTACAATGTGTACGTAAGTGCAGTTACAATGATTATATGTAGCTTAATACACACACCTACTGTCTACAAAAATGGATACAAGTATAATATAATAAGCACACCTACTGTCTACATACATAAATTGATACATGTATAGTATAATAAGCACACCTAATGTCAACATAAATTGATACAAATACAGTATAATCTACATAAATGTGACACTACTAATTCAACAGTAGGACACTACATGAAGTTTCTGCAAAAACACACAGTTTCGTATACGTAAATCGTTCATATGTCCAATGCCATCATGTGTGAATGTAAGTGAAGGTCTGGATTCTGGCATTGTTGGCGTCTGCTATGTAGACGTTACCATCACTGGCTACAACACCGCAAGGCTGATCAAAATTCCCTTCGCCTGTGCCTTTCTCACCGAATTCAAGAATAAACTCGCCATCACTTTGAAAGATGGACACACAGTGGCCTTGACGCTCAGTAACCACCACGTACCCTTCAGCCGTCACTGCAATTCCCCATGGCTGATTCAGATCCACCCCGAAAGGTTTGATCCCAAAGGAAGAAACATACTCGCCTTCAGGAGTGAACACTGCAACGCGATTATTCCCTGTATCAGCCACAAACAGATTACCATTGGGACCAAATGCAATGCCCAAAGGTGTCTTCAACTTTCCAGGGCCACCGCCTTTCTTCCCAAAGCTGGTGTGATACTGCCCATTTGGGAGGAAGACTGAGATGCGGTGAGTATCATAATCTGAGACGTAAACCTTCTGGTCTTCGGGACTGATAGCTACGCCTCGAGGTCTGGTCATTTTGCCAAGTTTGCCTCCATGCTCTCCAAACACGTTGAGGACTTGGCCATCATCCACCCTGAACTTCTGCACTCGTCCGTTCTCGTCATCGGTGACATAGAGGTGGCCTTCCTTGTCAAAGACGGCGCCAGTCATCTTATGCTTAAAAGCACCATCTCTAGCTCCCTTGGTTCCAAAGAACTTCTTCACTTCACCGGCTGGATTCAAAAGGCTTACACACCGCTTCTCGCTGTCTGTCACAGCCAACATCCCATCCTCAGCAAGGGCAACAGCGCGATACTGACCTGTGGAATCAGGGCACGCAATGGATGTAGATTTGTTTCCAATCATCTTGATGTCCTTCACGGTGAGGGTAAGCTCAAATGGCGAGTTAGAGACGTCTTTCCCATACAGCTCAACAAACAGGTAGTTTCTGCCGGGTTGATAGGTGTCGAAGTGGATGACGTATGTCCCATCCTCTTTGTCGGTGACCTTCCCAATTGCCTTCTCAGACCCTTCCATTTTCAAAAAGCCTACAACATCCTCACCACCTCGCAGGTAGGCCTGTCCCCTGAAGTCTTTCATGACAACTTCGCAAACAAGGCTCTCTCCTCGCACCAGCGAAACAGCAGGCAAAGTAGGGTATGGCAGCACAATGGTGCTGTTGCTTGCATGGGATCCTCCACACACGTAGCCAACGCCCGACAAGGCATTAGACACTGCGTCGATGTTGCCCGAGGTACGCAGTGTGATAGCGGTAGACTCAGATGGAGGCAGGGAGCAAGCTGCAAGGTCATCGCTGAGCTTTTGGCGGCGGAGGAGAAGGGCGCTCTTCGTCATGGCAATATCCCCTGGTGTGCCATCCCTCAAAACAGCCTCAACATGATGGTTAAGGTACTCATACAGTGCCATTATCTTGGTGATCACCTCCCTCTCTTTAATAATCGGCCCCAGTTTCCTGTTGGCTATTTGAAGGGCTTCGTTGTTGAGAGCATCTCTGCGAGTGATGAGGATGCCTTTCAGTACCTCTGTCAATTGCGTGACGCCCTGTTGAGCAGCTTGCAGCTCGCTGCGGATATCTTCTGCTAGCCTATCCTTACTTGCACCCAACGGCTGAAGGCAACTGGTGTGGTCCAGAATCTCCTTCAGGGCTTCCTTCAGCTGGGAGGCTTGCTTGCCAGCCAGTTTGTCGTCAATGACGGCGGTAGGGTGGGCTGTGTGAGACTCAGTGAGGCACACAGAGCAAATCGTCGAATTACACTGCTCACAGTAAAGGGTGACCGGATCGTCGTGCTCTGGACACTGCACCTTCTTCTGCATTCCTTTCGATTTCATGTCAATGGATTCCTCGAGGCTGATATTGCTCAGATCCTTGATGGTGTGACCTTTCGTGGCCTTGAAGGTGCGGTGAAATGTGGAGCACTCTGTGCACAGGAAGTCCCCACAGTCATCACAGTAGTGCTCGGCGATCTGATTCTTGTCGCAGACTTCACACTCGTATTTTTGAACATTGCCAAACTTGGTACGGAGGTCCCTCTTGGTGATCTTCCTCATGAGGTATGCATTCGCGGGAAATCCACCCACAGGAACGGGAAAGGCCTCATTGCACATGGGACACAGGACAGCTGACTGATCGGCACCCATGTGCTCTTCATACAACATACTGCCTCCCGCCTGGCTTGAGGCAGCGTTCACACACAATCGGCACATGGAGTGCAAGCAGGGGAGGAGGCGAGGCTCTGTCACAGGCTTTTTGCATGCAACACAATTCATGTCGTCAACTGCGGTGGACTCCTCGGGCATTTGGGCGGCTTGTGCCTCATCTGTTAGCTGCCTGCACACGCTGGAGGTGGGAGTGGCCGTAGGAGAGACGCTCTCAAAGGAATCATCAACGCTGACAGTAGCAACAGCAGATGAATTCTCAACAGCAGCTGCAGTCTCCTCCTGTCCAGTTGCTGGTGGCAGTGATTGCTGTGGCAACTTGGAAGGGTCACCTGACGGTGTTGCCGCCTCTTCTAGTTTCTTGCTGTCATCCTGGGCAGGGGTAGGCTCAGTTGGCTCTCCCTCTTCTTTGGGCTTGTCTGTCCCGCTGTCACTCTCAGGAAACACGTTATCTGACACAGCAATTTGGTCGGTTGTGTCCACCTGGGGAGACTCTCCAGCTGCCTCAGTGCTAGAGGCCTTACTCTCACGGCTTACACTTGGTTTATCATCTTTGCCAGAGGGGGTTGGTAAGTCCTCGGCAGTCTTGGTAGCATTGTCAGCATCCTCCTGAGTGGGTTGCTCTGCACCTCCTTCACCTTCAGGCTGAGGCTGGGAGTCTGTTTCATTCCTCCCCCCAGAAGTAGATTCAGATTTCTGCCGCTTTTTCAAGCTTAGGCGAAAAGGCATGGTAGGAGACAAAACTATACACTAAGGGATTGACAACTTTATTTAGTGACAGCTCTATCCACCTCTGTCTGGTAGAGAACTACAGAGTCAACGCTGCCCTGCTCTTAGGTCCTGAAGCCAGTGCTGTGCAGGTTGCTCAGGAATGTGGAGTTGAATGCCACCAGGACACAACCTTTCGCTCAGGAATGTCATTACAAGACTGTTCATTACCACGGCAACAATTACCCATATCACAGCTACAATGCTATGTGAGTTAGATGTCTTTCTGTAAATGACAGGAGTGTGCCGTAAGTTACAGTCTAAGCTGTGAATGGGGCTGTCACATGTACACACACACGCACACACACGCGCACGCACGCGCACGCACACACACACACACACACACACACACACACACACACACACACACACACACACACACACACACACACACACACACACACACACACACACACACACACACACACACACATGCACGCATGCACGCACACACACACACACCTACCATTTCACAGTCAGTAGCCGCGTTGCTATAACCCCCATGCTTGGCGAGAAAAGCCTCACATTCATTCTCTTCTGGATACTTCTCATTACCCATAAACACCACTAAGGATTCGCAGGTAAACAAAACATGTAAACAAACAGAACAAGAACAGGCAACACAACACACTAAAAGGACAATCTGAATTCAAGACACTTCTCTAATGAGGACAGTGCCTACTGTCCCAGCTACTTTAAGATGTGCACAAACTACCTATGAAATAAGGACACCTCTGACCAATCGGGACAATTGGACCAGTCCCACAGAACAGTTCCAAATATGTCTGGAATAGAGAGGTGTCACTGAATCCGCTGTCAAAACACGAACACAGCCAGTGATTCTGAATGTACAGTGCACCACACAACAACGATGCACAGGAATTGCATACATACAAGTGCATCAAAAGTTCAAAGCCTTCTAATATAAAACTCCATGGATTGCCTCACAACCTCACATCAAAAGAATGCAAGTAATAGATAAAATGCTAGGCAACAACCTTGGGTAAATAGATTAATTAAGGTCTAAACTTGCCTGGAATGAGAAGTAAGGTATGAGCTAGTGCGACACATAAAGTAATTGAAGAACTGAATGGGCTATCAGCTGGCACAGTTTCATGGCTCTGAGGTCCCAAAGGGATAGCTGTGCGACCAAAGACTTACTGTGCTCTAGAAAATGGGCCAACCCTGGTACCTCAGGTGGGTCAGCAAAACTGCCAACTCTCACACACAGAGCAGCTGCACTCTGTGACAGAAGAGAGGGTGGTAGGGGGGGGGGGGGGGGGGTGGGGGAGGGTTAGAAGTAATGAGTCTATCTTACAGATACACATACACACTCGGTATACACCTATCTGTGAGTCCGTTGTTTATATCAAGCATGTTGTTTACTTCTAGTATGCTGTTTACAGTACCTATGTTGTTTATCTCTGTATGCTGTTTAGCGTTTACCTCATTATGCTAGGACAACGCTTCTCGTGATACCAGCTTTAATGAACAAATTAAATTGCCAACGTTTCGGCCAACTGCTCTGGCCATCTTCGGGGCACATAGGTTCAAAGTTGGTATCACGAGAAGCGTTGTCCTCACATGCAAGAGCCAACTGAGAAGCTCTTTCTCCATACTCATTATGCTATAATATACTTATGTATGCTATTTACTCAAGTATGTTGTTTACCTCATGTGCACCGTGTCGCCTGTGCACTGTATGCTTTCGTCCATCCCTGTCACTGTCACTACTAGATGACACACTGTCACTACCACTATCTGAAGAATTGGAACAGTCATCACTCATTTCTTCATTGCCATCACTGTCATTATCCACCTCTTCATCATCTCCATCAACAGCCTCTGGTGGAGGTCCATTCAAGGTATCAGAGACAAGGAGAACTCGCATCCCATTGGCAAGCGAAACCTCCCTGTACACACATGCAAAGTAAGGCAGTAGTGTATATGCTAGCTACACTCAAAATGAATTGGGCGATTGTTAACAGCTAGCACAGACCAGCAGGGGCCCGTATGCACAGAGAGCTCGAGATTACTTCTGGTTAACATTATTCGGATGAACATACATGGCACCCAATGAATCCTAACCGATGGCCTAGTCAGTCATTCCGTGAGCATGAATGTCACGCGCACAGAAACCGTTAGATTCATTGCAACATCCCAGATTCGGAGCTACTCTCCTTCTGTCTCCCTTGCTATAACTACTGATTGCGTTCTATATGCTATAAAAGAGTCATAGGTCGTACCGATATTCTCGTGTGTCATTTGGCGACTTCCGAACCTCCATATTTGTCCGCCGCGAGCAGGATAATCACGTGACCAAACAATTGTTACATAATTAGAACGAAAATCCGCGATTCTACAAAATTATTCCATTCGATCTATAGCTATGTACAATCTGTTACTAAATAATCATTCTCGCAAACTAATCAGCTAGGCCCTGGACTTGCTTCATGATGGCATCCAACTTCTTGCTCTTTGCCACAAAGTTTTCCTGAGACTTTGTTAACTCTTTGGCCTCGTGGTCTAGTTGCACCCTCTTCTCTTCATTCGCCTTCCTTTGGGCATCAATTTGCAGCCTCTCCCTGGTGATCCATTCTTCAGTATCTCTGCGATGTTGGTCAAACATCTTAGTGAGCTCCTGAGAGGGAAGGAGAGAGAGAGGTGAGGAGAGGTGAGGAGAGGTGTGGAGAGGGAGAGGGGAGGAGAGGGAGAGGGGAGGAGAGGGAAAGGGGAGGAGAGGTGAGGAGAGGGAGAGGGGAGGAGAGGGAGAGAGGAGGAGAGGTGAGGATAGGGAGAGGTGAGGAGAGGGAGAGGGAAGGAGAGGGAGAGGGAGAGGGGAGGAGAGGGAGAGAGAAGAGGTGAGGATAGGGGGAGGTGAGGAGAGGGAGAGGGAGAGGGGAGGAGAGGGAGAGGAGATGTGCGGAGAGGAGAGCACATTTCACATTGTTACTGATCAGAGAAGGGTTGAGGCCCTTTAAGTAAGGGACACACAAACATCACAGAATAGATGAAAGTATGCAGGAGACAGACATTCAAGTAGAACCAGTATCCATGACAACATAAATCATGAATAACTTACGTCAGAATACATGTCAAAGCACTATAGTGAGCACATCATACTTGATTTCATTGCCACATTACAAGCAAGTTATTGACAAACAGAACCATTACTAACCTCTTGCTGTCTGTCATACGCCTCTGCGTGTTGTTTCTTCTCTGCTTCAAAGGCCTCTCTTTCCATTTGAAGGGTGCGCTTGGCACTGAAGGACAAAGGAGATGAGTGTGTGTGTAGTGAGGTAATATCCCTTATAGAGACACTCTGAATTCAGGACTCCTCTCTAATGAGTCCTGTGCCCACTGCCCCCGTCTACAGTACATAGAGAGATGTTTTCAAAACTACCTCTGAAATAAGGACACCTCTCTAATGAGGACAGTGCCCACTGCCCCATCTACATAGAGACATGTATACAAAACTACCTCTGAAATAAGGACACCTCTCTAATGAGGACACTTGGGCCAGTCCCAAACTGTCCCGAAAGGTGTCCTGAATGGAGAGGTGCACCTCCTGCTTGCTGCACACACAACTGCAGTGTTTCCCACAGTGGCTCACATTTCAAGATCTTTAACACGCTTCATAAGGTCGGCAAACATGTCCACAATTTGGCCTTGGTAGGTGTCTCGTGTCTCCTCCAGTAGGCCCACATCCACATCCTGCATGCATTGGCAGAATAATGACTAAATTATTTTATTGAATCAATGCAATAATTATAGTACCCACAACATACATAACATGCATGTAACATCACAGCCTCTGGTTACATTCACTGGGTATCAAAATGTCACTGAACATTAAAGTAATATCCAGTCTGCCTGAGGCTTGGTATCTCCTTATACAGGATGCCTTGCACCATATCACCTCTCTAATGAGGACAGTGCCTAATGTCCCAACTACATAGAGATGTGTACAGAACTACCTCTGAAATGAGGACATCCCTCTAATCAGGACATTTGGGACTGTCCCAGAGTGTCCCAAGATGTCCGAAATGGAGAGAAGTTGTTGCGTTGTTGACATGCTATACAAGTAAATGCATCATGAATGACTATTTCACATCTTACAAAGGTGAGCTTCAAGTCCTCCCCTCCCCCTTCCCCTCCCCCCAGCACACACCTTACTGGCCGCAGCTGGACACACCGAGGTCCTCTTCTTGGGGATGGGGGCATCCACAGCGTAGCTGATTGGAGGACTAGCAACAGCTTTGAAGTCAACAATCTCAACTGTTGGCAAGGAGTGAAAGATATATAGATGCATGAACGACAAGAGGACTAGCAATGCTCAGTTCTTCAGGGAAAAGCACATACTGTATGGTTTCACAAGGGACTCACACTCGGGAGTGAGGATCCACAGGTCTCCCACCTCGTCCTCCAGAGTCATGCCTCCAAAGACGTACATCTGGCATGGAGTAACAGCCAACCAGTGACAACAATCACTACACACATCATGTGTATCTAACAAGACCATAAATGGGTAGCATAGGAAAAGTTTCATGAGGTTCATTTTATGATTTAGCAACTTGAGAATTTTACAGAGTAATTTCAGCACAAGGTTCAGCAGCATTTTCAGCATTTTCAAATTTCAGCAGCATTTACAGAGAGTAATATCAGCACAAATTTTGAAATCTGCATCAATTTGCAATCATGCACACAATACAGAAAAAATAGATGCATTTGAACGTAACAGAAAATGACATACTCCAAAACAGTTTGACGCACAATGTTGTGCACAGGTACATACACAGATGTAAGTAACAGTGTGACACAAGAAGAGAGAGAGCTGGAGTGGTGAGGGGTTCAATACCTTCTTGTTGTGGACAATTGATCTGTGGTTGTAGCGATCCTTGGGGGGACCCCCCGAAACAGACACTGGTACAAACGAATAGCCCCCACCTAATGAAGTACATGTAGAAAAAATATTATTAATTAATTATTTGTACAATTAATAAATGTTCATTCAATATTCTGCCAAAATTTAATCTACATCTACCCATAAAAGCACCCCTGACTCTTAATAAGTGCACAACAAAGACAATATTTACTGTACATTTACAAACAAACTTCCGCAGCTACAGATGACGGCAGTGCACAACGCGTGATCCAGTAGTGGTCAAGTTCAATGTTCCCTCTAGGCCGTTTCTAAAGGGTACAGAACCCTTCTTGCTCCCTTAAAAACCCTCCTTGAGACTATAAATATGGCACTGTACCCTCCTTGAAAGGTACCACTAGTCATGTGGTGTGTGGACAAGAGCATTTACATGCACTTTGCACTGGAAGCTGACACCTTCTCCCACACTCAACCAACCACCAGCCACTCCTCACAGGACTAATGGTCCAGTGCACCCTTCTTAAACTACTTTCTGAGTAGAAGACAACCAGAGGACATGCAGGGGCTGTATGATGCCACCTCCAGTGGATGTGAGGAATGACAACTTACCTGAAGCAATGTTCAGACAGTGGACGTCACCAAACACAGTATCGTCACCATGGATACTGTTAAAGCCTCCAAATAGAATAAGGTACTGGAGACATTTGAAGAAGACAAACATGACGTAAAGATAGATCTTCACAGTGGTGTTATTCAGTGTGCTGTGTGGGGTCTGAGAACAGCTCTAATCGTACCTGGTCTTCCAAGTTGCACAGTGTGGGGTAATCCCTAGGCGCAGGCAGGGTCCCACCCACTTCACACTTGGACCACTCCCACGACACTGGCGAGTGAGGTGCATAATTGACAAGGAGAGAAACAACACATGCACACACACACACACACACACACACACACACACACACACACACACACACACACACACACACTAACCAAGAGAAAGAACAAATGTGTCATTTAACCAAAGATCACTCCCTGCACTCCCTGCAGCTACAAACAGGCGGTCTCCAACTGCAACCATTGCATGGTCACACCTTCCAGTAGGGGGGGACCCTGTTGTTTTAACTTCCTCCCACACCAAAGAATCTACAAAAGCAAAGAAAGCAGTCCACCACATGCCCTGCCTGAGCAAGACAAGTTAGACAGTAAGCAATGTTCTGTGACTCACCAAGATTCAGTGCATGCACCAAGTTGATTGCCTTGCCATCTAGAATCCCTCCAAAAGTGATAAGTTTGCCTTGAACACACAAGCCCTTCAAGGAACTGGAGCGAGGGGGGTCACCTGTTGTCATCTTCTTGGTCCAGGTTCCAGATTCTGAAAGTTGAAAGCAGAATGGTTCAAGAAAACATATGAAAGAATGTCAAAAAGTCTCAAAAATTTCTCATAATTAGGCCATCTATTGATGATGATTGATGATAATGATGACAACAAAGATGATGACAATGATGATGAAAATGATGATGATGACAGTGATGATGACAACAACAACGACGATGATTGTAAGTTGTAGCCTTGGATAGTAGCAATGATGCTTCACCATCAATTACCACTGCTGCTTACCTGTATTGAAGCAAAATAATTCATGGGCATCAATTGAGCTGTCTTGGTTGCTGCCACCAAAGAGATAGAGCTTTTCTCCTGAAGTGCTAGTGAACAAGAGGATATACATGCACACAAGTACACACACAGTTAGTATATACGTATTTGAATGCACACACACACACAGACACACACGCGCGCGCACGCACACAAACACACACACACACACACACACACACACACACACACACACACACACACACACACACACACACACACACACACACACACAGGAGAGAGAGACAGAGAAACATTCAAACCCTTACCAAAAAACATGCCCCTCTCGCGGAGAGGGGACATCTCCTTTCTGGGGCATTTCCTCCCACCTTAGTGTACCACTCACTACACACAGACAGACCACACACAAACACAACTACATCACAACTAAACATACACAAACAGCATCCAACAAATGGCAAACTGGGTTAGTCAGTGAGTTACTAATTGATGCAGTTTAAACAGAGCAAGATTCTTAGCTTAGTAACCCAGGAAGGAACACATTTTCATTAACAGGCTGAGGCAACATATGCGCCCTCCAACTGGGTCAAGAGGGTACCAGATGTGTTGAATGGGTAACAGACTCATAAGGAACATGCTCCATGCATGTCACATGTATATCACATGCACATCACATGCAGGTCACGTGCATGCCCCATGCAGCTCACTCTGCAGTACATGCATGTTGTTGAAGTACTCTGTTCTCTCCTCATCGAGGTTTGTACCTCCACCAAACACAAAGAGCTTGTCTCCCACAGTAGTCATGGCATGGCCAAACCTACACAGGTCATCCATGCCACAGATAACGACTATTACATATTGATATCATACAAAATATGAACTGTGTCATTCATAGGCAGATATTGTCCTAGCTGTACAGGGTGCAGCTAGCTAGTTTGTGCCACAAGAAACTTTAAGAAGGCATGCCAATGTTTTTTTAAGAATTCCCGATATCGTTAATCCGCTAGGTCACCTCTTTCCCGGAGCTGTCCCTTCAACGTCGGCTTTACTCCAAGCAAATTTGAATTCTGTGTTACCGGCCATTTTGGAACACACCCACGCACGGGTATGGTAATGAATGTCATTAACCTCGTATCAAAATGGCGAAAAGACCAGGGAGGATAATTTCTTGGTTTCGGAACGCTCTTGTTGGGGTAGGAGAACTTCCTTACTAACATTTGTCATTTTATATTAATTTCAAATTACCACTGAAGGTGTTTTCCTTATTTTCATTCAGAGAAATATTGAAGAAATGCCTTGGCTCAGATCACCAGCCTCTTTGACTCCAAGGTGACTTTACGCTTCCGCATTCACGTTTGCGACATAGAAGCTAAATAACGCACTATCAAGGACCATATGATATGATTCTTACTATTCTATCTGTGTAGAATTTCTTAAGTTGACTAGGTCACCTGGTGTAACTGCTTGCTTTCAAGCATGATCCCCCACCTCCCCCCCCCCCCCCCCACACACACACCATTCCTTTATTCCTTTTATCACATGCTGAATCTCATGCTTTTGGTATCCTTTGAAGGCTCATTGTATGTCCTCACTCCAGTGTCATTTGTTCCATTTCCACTTTCTCCACTCCCACTGCCACCTTGTAGGACCCAACCTCCTCCAAACCTGCCTGACGGTGTCGCCCACAGACTTGCCAACAATTACTACCACACACGAGACCTACGGAGAGAGGTAGCCCCGCCCACTATCCTCTCAACGTACAGAGCACTCCCACCAAACAAAGACACTGTAACCAGGTGGGTGACTTACGCAGCACTTTTGATGTAGAGTGAGCACTGACGAATGGTCCAGTGACTCCTCTCTGCTCTGGGCACCTTTGGGCTGTTTGGGACAGACCCAAGTGTCCTCATTGGAGATGTGCTCTTATTTCAGAGGTAGTTTTAGTATATAGCTCTATGTAGCTGGGACAGTAGTCACTGTCTTCATTAGAGAGGTGCCCTTATTTCAGAGGTAGTTTTGTACACATCTCTCTGTAGCTAGGACAGTAGTCACTGTCTTCATTAGAGAGGTGCCCTTATTTCAGAGGTAGTATTGTACACATCTCTATGTAGCTGGGACAGTAGGCACTGTCCTCATTAGAGAGGTGTCCTTATTTCAGAGGTTGTTTTGTACACATCTCTATGTAACTGGGACAGTAGGCACTGTCCTCATTAGAGAGTTGCCCTTATTTCAGAGGTAGTTTTGTACACATCTCTATGTAACTGGGACAGTAGGCACTGTCCTCATTAGAGAGTTGCCCTTATTTCAGAGGTAGTTTAGTACACACCTCTATGTAGCTGGGACAGCAGTCACTGTCCTCATTAGAGAGTTGCCCTTATTTCAGAGGTAGTTTAGTACACATCTCTTTGTAGCTGGGACAGTAAGGACTGTCCTCATTAGAGAGAGCTTGTATCCTTTGTAGGGGTATGCCACTACACCTATATACATACAGTGTGTGCTTTAGCGCTGTGTTGTGTGTTGGTGGACATGGCTTTGTGCGATGGTCTACGTATGTGCTACTGATCATGCTGAATCGATATTCTCATTTTATCCTCTTGTTGCCATAGCGATGAAGTCTCCTACCCCTCGCTGGACACCCCGCCCACCCCAGGCACAGGACACAAGTGGACACAGCTGCCTCAATAACCACATCATGCAGACACAACTGTAGACTATGTGGAGAGCTACACTTAACACAGGCCCTCAATCACCTGACCTAGGTCTACCTGAATTAGTCTCCATGTTTAATTGTTTGATATTATACGTAGTGACCGTATACGTATACACTGTATGTGTGTGATGTTGTGGTGTGTTAGTTGTTGCACATGTTTATGTTATATTGCTTCATCACATCTTATAAGCTGTATTGCTTAATTATTAATTATCATTGAATAATGAACTATTAATTAATTCAAACTTGCTACCCACTATGTACAAAAGTACTAATACAATTGGATGATATATTGGTTTTTACTTAAGTATTGCAATAATGAACACGTATGGCATTTATTAAATGGAAAATGTCTGATCTATTACACCCAACACACTCGGTTTAACCTGTATCAGTTCATTTCTTGGCTGTAATCTGTGACATATCGTAGAGCAAGTCTAGGAAGCAAGCTAGCGACCATGCCTGTGCAGGGCAGCTGTCTTGACATTCAGCTCCATTCTGATTGGTCAGTTCTGGGAGGGATCGCCATGGCGACTCGTTCAGCATCTTCAAATGGTTGGCCAAGAACTTGTGAATGCCGGTGATGGTTTGGCTCAGGTACTGTCCTCCATTGTAAGACTGCGCCATTGACAGTTTGGCCCTCATGAAGTAACCAGCAACCCAAAGCCATTCCTGAATGCACAGAGAGGAAGAAGGGACAGGACCATTGTAGCGAAGACAAGGGATGCACTACACACTACAGTTTGTAATATTTTGGGGGGAGTTGTGTAGGACAATAGGTCAGAATGCCACAGTACAGTTTCACTACAGTGGCACTCTGGACACTTTCTGGGCCATTTGCGGCAGGCCCAAGTGTCCTTATCTCTATGTAGCTGGGACAGTAGGCACTAAGCACTGTGCTCGTTAGAGAAGTAACCCAAAGTCAGAGTGCCTTTACATGTAGGGGTTCCACAGTACAATAACATGCTGGTACATTGCACATAAAATGTGTTGAATGTATTTATGGTCACAAACATGGCACATCAGGCATGTAAGTCAATCTGTAGGGTGGTTGTGGGTAGATTGATCACTGTGGAGTATTGGCAGAAGGTCTGTGTGCTGGGTGAGTGAATGAAGTGTGGGTGTCTCCTCGGTACTCACTGGGCCTTGGTGATAGTTGAACCCTTTGGCAGTCTTGAATATGCCCGAGTCCACTTGATTCATGTAGAAGCCATCATACGCCCAGTCCCTGGTACACAGGAAAGTGGAAGAGGAACAAGCACCATGGTACAATACAAATACATCTAACCTTGTGCCTAACCTGCCCGCTGGCTGCCATTTTATTCACCAGCACCGGTATAAAATGGCTGCCAGCAAGGCAGGATGGGTGGGGGCAATCCCCTGGCTGCTACCCACACACCCACACACAGCCCCACACACAAAGAATACTGCTCACTTTGGATCCAGTGTGGCAATTCCTAGAGGTCCCAGGAGAGTCTTCTCAGCATTCTCCAGTGCAACCCAGGCGTGTGCTGGATCAAAGAGCTCAGGGGCCTGGCACAGAGGATGGAGGGATGGAGTGCGTGTTAGGTGGAGCAATCAGCATAACCTCCTGACCGAGTATGAGTGTGTGTGTGTGTGTGTGTGTGCATGTGTGTGTGTGTGTGTGTGTGCATGTGCATGTGTGTGTGTGTGTGTGTGTGTGTGTGTGTGTGTGGTGTGTGTGTGCACGTGTGTGTGTGTGTGTGTGTGTGTGTGTGTGTGTGGTGTGTGTGCACGTGTGTGTGTGTGCGATCTCACTCACCACCACCATGGCAATGGGAAAGTTGGGCCTCAGCTGGTAGTCTGCATATCTCTGCGAGGCACCAAAGCTGTCCTTGTAGATGCCAGTCCTGTGGATGTATGGTCCATCGTCTCCTTCCTTCTGCTTGCTCTCCTCCAAGCTCTCCGGGATCCAAAATTTCAACTCAAAGGATTGCTGGAGAAGCTTGTTCCAGTCGGCATAGCTCAGGTATTTCTTCTTGGGGCTGGTCTTACCGCCGGACTGTGTCGGCTGCACGAGACTCACACCGGAGTAGGGATAATTGCCCCGGCTGTACAGCTTTGCCAACCAGCGCACTGTTGACTTGCAGAGGCCAACAAGTTCAACAGCAGAGCCGTCTCTGATGTACAGACAAAGGCACACATGCAGTATAGCACACAGGCAGCGAGACAGTGATACACAATAATTAACACAGTGACGCATGCATCAATATCTGTGCATTGAGCTACAGTGGAACCACTGTACACGTAAAGGACACACTGAATTTGGGACATCTCTCTAACGAGGACAGTGCCTACTGTCCCAACTACATAGAGATGTGTACGAAACTACTTCTGAAATAAGGACACCTCTCTAATGAGGACAGTGCCTACTGCCCTGGCTACATTGAGATGTTTACAAAAACCCCAATGAAATAAGCTCCACACCTCTCTAATGAGGACACCTCTCTAATGAGGACACCTCGGCCTACCCCAAACTCTTACGGACGGACATACGGACCATCCCCCATGTACGTACCTGGGTGTAGCAGGAACGCCTTTGTTCCCCGCCCAACTGGACCCGCCCATCTTGTCCATCCATGTTCCACAGTTGTGCACACTCCCACCAAAAGGGAATCCCGTTGAAGTGTCGATCCCCACAGATACATTGAAGCCGGGAGGGGACATGTCGTAGTCTAGATCATGACCCGCCCCCCTCTCTCGGAAGGAAATCCCCTGTGCGTGTCGCTGCAGCACTTCCTGGATCACGTCATACAACGGAGTAGCCTGAAGGGTGACGAGGGTGGACAGATGACAAGTGTGGAGGGTGACAAATGTGGATGAGTGACAAGTGTGGAGGGTGACAAGTGCAGAGGATGACATTAATGACTAGTGTGGAGGTGACAAGTGTGGAGGGTGACAAGTGCAGAGGATGACACTAACGACATTAATGTACAGAGAAATGAGTGTCAATGGATGACAGACACATGTACTACTCTTAGAGTAGCTAAAACACCTGTCACATCTAAAAATACCCAATACTGTCATTGACAGCACTTGGCTCATGGGGGCCGTCTTTCTTGTAAGAGAAAGAGCCAATGCTAGCACACGTGCGTACGTACCGTTCCTCTATCTTTGAGGGACCCCTTGTCATCATCGTCTGCAAATATCTTCCACACTTCACTGCCAAGGATGTTCAACCCATTAGGAACCATCCTTGCGTAGTCCTGTACTGACTGGAGCCACCACCACACGGCATCGCGGCAGTTGTAGCGAGCACCAAGCCCTCCACCCAGGAGGTTTGGGATAAGCCCATGGCGAACGGTGGCAGCAAAGGATAGAAGTGTGTGCCTAGAGGGGAAGGGAAGATTGACAGTTACGTAGGACAACTGCATATCAAGGTTCAGGTCACCTCTCTAAAGAGGACAGTGCCTACTGTCCCAGCTACATAGAGATGTGTACTAAACTACCTCTGAAATGAGGGCACCTCTCTAATGAGGACAGTGCCTACTGTCCCAGCTACATAGAGATTTGTACAAAACTACCTCTGAAATGAGGGCACCTCTCTAATGAGGACAGTGCCTACTGTCCCAGCTACATAGAGATGTGTACAAATTACGTACCTCTGAAATGAGGACACCTCTCTAATCAGGACAGTTAGCCTGTCCCAAACTGTCCCAAAGGCGTCCAGAATAGAGAGGTGTCACCATGGCCATGCAATAACGTATCATTAACTTGGAGGAGGACTGCTTGATACACAAGAGGAGTTTTACCACACTCACTTTGCCTCCTCAAATCGCTGTGTGACCAGGAGTAGACCACTGTAGGCAATGAAGGTGTCTCTCCCCCAAGTCCTCATAGCACCGGTGGTGAAGTGGGGGAGGCCAGCAGCCATCGAGGGTGTGTCCTTCAGGTTGACAGTATTGTACGGTGGGAGGGGCGCCGACTTGGCCACACCCATAAACTGGACAGATCCCATGGCAAGGCTCTTAACCAGTGAAGAACCACGCGACACAAACCTTTGGAGAAGAGAGAAAAGCGAGTGGAGTGCATTCAAAGACACGAACTCTTCTAATATAGGTCTAGAATAGGAATGACCACCAGTCTGACATAAGACCTCCGTAGCATGCAGCATAGCATTCTCAAAATCCTAGTACAGTAGTGGCAGCCATAGCTCCATGTCACCGCTATCATTAACAAAATAATGTGTGTTAGAAAGAACCATACAGCACAATCCAACACGGTGTGTTGGATTTGGTTAAGTTGCCTAGTCAATGTGAATGGACAGGACGAGCACACGCTGTGGCTTGTGCAAATGCAAGACTCACTCTCCCATCTTTCTGTGTGCTTCATCCACAAGCAGGTAGAGCACTTTGGTGATGATGGCTTCAAAGAGACATGGAATGAGGTAGTGTGGAATGGCGGAGAGAGGAGCAAAGACCTCTGACAGCAAGATGCCCAGCTGCAAGGGTAAGAGGAAGTGTGTGTGTGTGTGTGTGTGTGTGTGTGTGTGTGTGTGTGTGTGTGTGTGTGTGTGTGTGTGTGTGTGTGTGTGTGTGTGTGTGTGTGTGTGTGTGTGTGTGTGCTGTGTGTACCAGTACAGGCATGATGTGCAGTGTGTGTAGGTGTGTGTTCAGCCTCCTTCCCACCTCATTTGTGTCCTGTCTCAGCTTGAGTCTCTCAGCAGTGTACCCAGCCATCCAGTCCCCAGCTCTCAGGTTCTCACAGACAGGGTGGCCAAGGTCATTGTTGTTGCGAATTCCCTCCAGGACTGACGCAAAACCTTCAGATTGGCAGCAAACAACAAGCAGATTAAAGACAGCTGGCACAACAGTAAACAACGTGACTGCACTGAAGAGACCCAGCACCTGTCCAACACCACACCTGCCTCATTTAATACAGCAAATGACACAACAAATTGTATTAACAGAGTAGAAGAGTTCACGTACGTCCACCCTACCTTGGATGCCACAATACACCAAGCTCCCGTATCCAGGGATATTGTAGACCCCGCCCCCTTTCCCATCATCCCTCTCCTCCGCGTCACAGCGATAAAGGACATAGTTGAAGCTGTTCAGGGTTAACTTTGGAACGGCGTGCACCAGCTTGCCCATCAGAGTACGGCCCTCGCGCTGGGCTGTTGCCGTGTCCTTTGCCGGACAGGGGAGGTCAAGAAAGGCCCTCAGCTTCGCAGTGGCCAGCATCGCCTCTGGTAGCAGGGAGACCCTGCACATCGAGAAGTTGCCACGCCAGTGACATAATGATATTCATTGTACACTTAACGTCTACATGTATGCTCATCACAGTGGAATGAATGAACCTCCTTGTAAATGACACCGTGAATTCATGATACCCCTCTAATGAGGCCAGTACTGTCCTAGCTACATACGGATGTGTACAAAACTACCTCTGAAATAAGGACACCTCTCTAATCAGGACACTAGGGCCTGTCCTAAAACGTCTCAAATGTGTCCTGAATAGAGAGGTGTTATCGTTTACACTATTTAATGGGTGTACAAACGCAGCATATAAGGAAGTGTGTATGGGGCAAGATTAGGTATATTATTGTATGTACTGCGAGATAAGTTATAGACACACCCCCACACTCAAGGGGATGTAGAGGGGATATTCCCCAAGATCAACGGCTAGGGCATATATGCACCACCGAGATACATCCCTTGGAAATGTGGTATACATCCCGTTACCACGGCAATCATGTACGTACACTAATAGCCATTGCATGCCGGTAAAATTCTTGATACATATGACTACTGCTGTACATGTAGTAGGTGAAGTGACCGCCAATGCTATTCTGTGCACTATTAAGACACTTCTACACCGCATTCTAGGTCCTTTAGAACGATCGCCTCCCTCAGTCCCCAACTGTATTGTAAGAACACGTAGCTCACTTGAAGGCTATCACACTGCCAGGGCAAAGGTCAGTGAACCGGACCTCTACAGAGCCACCGTCTTGAGGCTGAGGAGCGCACATGATGGAGTCCGACACTGGAATGTGCTCACGGAGATACAAAGCGTGGCCTGTCATGCCGTTGATGGGACCTTGCTTGCTCTGTTGGAAGACCTCAGACGAAGCCTTCTCCACCATCCGTGCTTCAAAGAGGATCTCTTCAACCAGGCCTATGAGGTGGGAGGTGGGAGGGTGTGGTGGGAGGGTGTGGTGGAAGGGTGTGGTGAAAGGGTGAGAGAGTGAGGTGGGAGGGTGAGGGGAGAACGAGGTGATAAGGGAGGTGGAAGGTGAGGTGGGATATGAATGTTGAGTGAATGAAGATGCAGAAAACAGCATAGCAACCAAAGCACTGAATCGCCCTTATAAAGGCCACTGCATAAAGCCCTTGTTAGCATGCCATCAGACAAGATTTTTGGCCTTACCAAAACTGTAGCAAGCTGTCAATGACTTACTACTCCTAACTGACCCCTTGACCCTAGGTGTGAGATATGACATAACTTAATCTTGCCCCTTACATGGTCCAACACATCCATCAATGATCTACTGTCACTGACACCACCGCATGCCCAACAGGTTGGAATTACTCAATTAGGATATTGCTTGCAACACCTGGGGGTGGCATTACCCCTTCAGATATTGTATTCGGACCAGTGAAATTTCATTACATTTCCCAAAGGGAGTGGCTGCAGCACACATACTGACTTGCTGTAATCTCATTGGTCCAAATGTCTATTGTGTGCAATGACAAATCTCAAAGTGTTGTAAGCAACCACAAACTGTGTGTGCGTGCGTGTGTGTGTACATGCGTGTGTGTGTGTGTGCGTGTGTGTGTGTGTGTGTGTGTGTGTGTGTGTGTGTGTGCGTGCGCGCGGCTACACACGGTGCTGTGGTGAAGACACACCTTTGACAGTCAGGTTAGGAATGCCACTGCAGTTAGTCCTGGGCTGCTCCTCAGTTGGGAAGAAGCCAGGTGGTGGGTGACGGAAGGAGGTGTGGGCCACAATGATGACTGACTCATGAGTGGCCGGACAGTGACGAGTGACAGCTACTACGTCATCTGACACCTGGTCCACAAAGATCTGAGACGATGGGGAGGGAGGGAGGGGGCAGGGAAGAGGGGTATACTAATCACCAGACGTACCATATCTGCAAAGGCAACGCATACTAGGTAAGTGTGGCAAATGACATCTAGCCTATGATGATATTCATAGGATTGAGGCTTGAGTAATGATATTCATACCTCAGTGTAGCTTTCCTCTGTGAGCCTCTGGTGCAAGGCGTTGAGTACAGCCTTGGCATTGATGATTCCCACTTCAGGTCCCATTTCAGTCCATTTGGAGTACAATCTTGACTCAGTAACTACATCAATCTGTGAGTGGAAACATTACATCATCACACACCCATGCACACACATCTATAACACTTTGATACAACAGAGTACAAAGGAGATCAAAGGAGTCTACGTACATGTTGCCACACACACTACACACAACACATACATGTATATATGCATGTACACGCGCGCACGCACACACACACACACACACACACACACACACACACACACACACACACACACACACACACACACACACAATGTACATATGCATGTACACACACGCATGCGCGTGCACGCATGCACGCACGCACACACACCTTGTGGGGAACCAGCTCGTCATAACCCCGAGTGCTGCCACTGGCACAGGAAGCAATACCAACCAGAGCTGAGTTGGGAAGAGCATCGTACACCGAGCGGGTCTGCAGGAGAGAACGTTATACGAAACATCACTGAGGGCCCCACCTCCCCACTCACATCCACATCACCATGGCAACTCACAAGAATGTGCCCTGGTTCATTGTCATGAGTGACGTCGTAGAAGATGGCATGAGCTGTGCTAGGCCTCAGGACTGGTGGTGAGATGAAGGAAGCGACAGGAGCACCCCCGTACTTGTATACCAGCCGGCCTAGCTCAAATGGGATGGGGGCAAACATGGCCTCTGAGGGTAGGGGGAGGGAGGAGGGAGGAGGGGAGAGAGGAGAGGAGGGAGGAGGGGAGGGAGGAGGGAGGATAAGGAGGGAGGAAGGAGGAGGGAGGAGGGAAGGGAGGAGGGAGGAGGGAAGGGAGGAGGGAGGAGGGGAGAGAAGAGAGGAGGGGAGGAAGGAGGAAAGAGGGAACAGAGGAGGACAGATGAGAATGGCACATGATGGAGTAAGTTGGAAAGGAGTTGAAAATTACATAGATCAGAAAATGGCTACCTCAACTTGCAAGGGAGCAGCTCTACATGTACGCATTTAGTGCTGTACAAGAGCAGCCCACCTCTGACCAGGGAGTGGATCCCCAGACGGTTGACAAAATAGTTGTCAGTGTCTTCTGAACCAGTGAACAGCTCCGCCATGACGTAGAGGTCAGACTTGACTGACCTGGCAACATCCAGGAGGCGCTGGGGAGGGGCAGGGGGAGGGGCAGGAGGCGGAGCAGGGCAGGAGAAGGTAGTAGTGTGCATCACAGTACATCATACACGTTAACAGTGTGTAACTGGGACAGGAGAACAAGCAGCATGTGAAGGAGTACAAGCAAGCTGGCAGACAATACATGACTGTCCAGTTCCACAACACTTGTACTACACAACACACCAACACACCACCAACAGCCAGATACATACGTACATGTAGCTACAACAGCACATCGCATAGGCCACTCCTCCTACTCACCTCTGCAACGGCGATGGGAGTGTTGTGAGCGTTGTCCATTCTGAATCCTTGAAACATCCAAGCGCTGATCTTGGTGTAGCGGATCATATGCTCCCACAGCCACGGGTTGTCCTTTGGCTCAGCACCATAGCGCAGCTTCACTGAGTCTCCCCACACCACAAGCTCCCTCTGGAAGTAGACCTGGGTGCCTGGGGCAGCAAAGTTGGCAAGTGGGTCTGCATTCATGACCCATCCGTTGTGAGCAAGAACGTGCTGCCCTTTGGGAGATTCAATCTCAGCCCAGGTAAGGTCAGGGCCTCCTCCTACCATGGTAAAGTACCTGCAGGAGGAGGTGGGAGAGGAGGGAAGGAGACAGTTACGTACGTCATCTCCAGGCCTTTACATCAGCCCATTCAAACAGGGTGACAGTCACATGATAGTCATATGACAGATACAAATGTCACACAACTGTCACAGGACGGTCACAATGATGATCACATGACAGTCACATGACAGCCACTATTGTTACTGGACAGTCACATGATGATCACATGATAGTCACATGACAGCCACTATTGTTACTGGACAGTCACATGATCACATGATAGTCACATGACAGCCACTATTGTTACTGGACAGTCACATGATGATCACATGATAGTCACATGACAGCCACTATTGTTACTGGACAGTCACATGATGCTTTCCAGTTCGCACCGTGGAAAGAGTGGCTGCTCTTTGGTCACCCTGCCCCACTTGGGACCATGGCCCTCAAAGAACTGGTAGCGGATGTACCCCATGAGGTTGTCGGCTGCGCGGTTCAGCTGGTCTTCCACTCGACGCTTCACCTCGCTGTTGAGGGATTCCAGGGCTGATGCTAGTTCCAGGCAACAGCGCTCAATCCTCTCCTCAAAGCACACTGCATAGGGGCTGCATGGAAAGGGGACAGAGAACAGTCCTCAAGACTTCAGCAGTTCAACTCGGCTCAGCTCTATTCATTCAAAGCACAACAATGACAACATACACCCACCCATACACCCACTCTCCCACACACATGCACGTACATACATTCACACATACATGCATACACACATATGTACATCACACACACACAGACACACACACACGCACGCCCGCACACACACACACACACACTCCCCCCACAAACACACAGCCCAACTCACTGTTCCACGTTGTAGAGTTGCATGGTGAGGTTAGCATCGACATAGCTGCCCAGCCTGCGGTACTGGGAGTCCTGGATGATCGTCAGTGGCTTCCCTTCGGGAGGGCTCTCTGCTGTCGGCCCCTGCTTCTTGTAGACAGAGTGACGGAACTTGTCGACAATGGCAGGAATGTCAACGCAGAAGTATTCCCACAGGCGTGCCTTAGGGAAAACTGTGTCCCTAAGTCGGGAGTGAATGACTCTGACATCATTCTCAGAGGACACAAAGGGGGAAATCCCAGCATTGTCCCACTTCCCCTCAGCTACTTCCTGACCAAATGTAGCGAGGGTGATATCCAGAGCATAGGCAGGGCGCAAGTGAGGGGAGTTCACGAGGTTGTAGCCTGCCTCTGGGTGATCCTGTAGCCAGGGGGTGTCATTGGAGGTGTGGTTCCATACGACATCCGTGATGGTGTCAATGTCCCAATCAGCCTTCATGTCCTCAATGAGCTGCTTACATTCCACTAGAGAAGAATCGACCTCCAAGGAATGCATTGTCCCAGTGGGATCCTTGTAACTGACGGTAACATTCTTTGACTGGTAAGATGGAGGGAGGTACCTTGCATCCAGTTTCAACTGGTCCTTGATGGAATACGCTGAGTCGGAGCCTCCCAGCTGCTGTACAGGTGTGAGGTGTACCATGTTGTAGCCTGACTCCTTGGCAATGCGAAGGCGGTCGTTCCACTCCGTCAGTGGGCCAAGCAGTTTGGAGAGATTTGTCTGACACGTAATGCTGTCGAGTGGTCGATGAAGGGCAGGCTCCACCACGAGGAAGCCCTGTCCAAGGGCTGAGCTGGAAGGGAGAGGGAGGAAAAGAGGAATGTAATAAAGGTAGACGTAGGGAGGGAGGGGTGGAGAGAGGAGGGAGGGGCAACATAAGGGGTGGAGGGAGGGGAGAGGAAAAGAGGCAGTGGGAGAAGTGAAGAGAGGGAGGCAGAGAGAGATGGAAGAAGGAGACAGAGAGGGGGGATGCAAGTGACAGAAGAGAGGAGAGGGAGGGGAGGGAGGGGAAGGAGGGAATGGAGGGGAGGGGGAAGGAAGGGAAGTAAAGGAAGGCAGGAGGGAAGAGAATAGAGAAGAGATGGGGAAGTGAGGGAAATAGGAGGAAGTGGAGAATGCCCTACACAACCAGTAAGCCAACGGCTGAAGCACAGATCACAGACATCGGGTAAACAGGCGGGCTAGCTAAAAACAAACAAGTCAATTCCCCAGCACAGGACATAAAAGCACACTGAGACAGGCAGTCAACTACATGTGTGTCACATCACAGTGTGAGTCAACCAGGGTACATCCACCGCAAGGAATGCATAAGAGTGGGGGAGAGAAGCTCCAGTGTGCCACTGAATGGATGAGTGCAAATGTATCAAATTACATGCCATGATGAGTGCATACAGCCCTACAACGGGCACAGTTGGAGTGCTTCACAGTGGTACTGCAGCGGGATGGGAGAGGTAACTATGTTAAAGTGAAGCACTAAAAGCCCAGTGCCTTCACCCCATCAAAGCCACAAGAGGGCAACCACTCAGGATGCACAGGCACACTCTCGCAACGCGCGTCAAGCAGGGATTAGACAGGAGTGGGAGGGCTCCAGCGACCACCACTTGGTTAAGGTCTGCTAGTTTAACAAGAACAACTACACGAGTACACCAAAGAGGCTGAGGCTTGGAACACGAAGGTAGGTCTTTGTTGTAGTAAGGATGTCTTGCGGTAGAAGTGAGATCCTCAGTGCCAGCAAAACACACCAGGAGACAAGTACCCGAGAAGTTCATCGATGTAACACTGACACAAGGGAGGTCGTTTACAAGGTAAGGAAACAGCGCACATGTTCCACAAAACATGGCCCCACATAACTCGGAAAGTGTTACTTACACACATGTACACACACACAGAGATTAACACACAAAATACAGAAGTAGCAACTACCACCATCACACAGTGACACACCGATGCATGTTCTCAGAACTAAGTACCAGACTTTCTAAGCACCTAAAGCGTGTATTAAATGTACAGAAACGTCTATTGATGCAATTGCATACACTGCTAACAATAGGTGCTGCTACCACTGCCCTGTGGACAAGTGACATTAGGTCTTATATTACATGTGTGGACTACTTATAATGGATACCCTGAAATGAGGACACCTCTCTAATGAGATCAGTGCCTACTGTCCCAGCTTTGTACATAGAGAGGTATGCAAAACCACCTCTGAAATGAGGACACCTCTCTAATCAGGACACTTGGGCATCTTCCAAACTGTCCCAGAGGTGTCCAGAATAGAGAGGTGCCACACAGCAGTGGGGACAATGTGTAACACCATGTACATTGGCACTGGTTCTAACCACTGAATACAGTGTTCCACAATCCAATCAACACACCAGACATACAACAGAGAGAAGAAGCCCGTAGCGAGACCAGCGCCAACACAGATGCTTACACGTATGCACATGAGAAGCATTCACTGAATGAGTAGCCACCTTGTTTCCATGGCAACACCCGCCCACACAAATGCATTCCTATGACCAGTTATAGCAGCTACATACATACACATGTATGCACGCGTGTGAATTGGTACACTGGAAAATCATCACCTGCGTGTACAATATGTTGGAGTATTCCTCTATAGTCTGGATGCCTTTTGGGAGGGTTTAGGGCAGGTCCAAGGTCCTCATTAGAGAGGTGTCCTGAATTCAGGGTGCCCTTCACAGGGGCTTCCAAACAACCTAATTAACACAGTGACCTTAAATGTGGGACATCGTTAGTCTAAACTTCCGATTACATGCATAGTTTGAGACTGAATTTCAAGAAAAGTAGTCATTTTCATCTTCAACACAGTGTACAACCAGCACCTTCACTCCCACCCACCCACCCACCTCTCCCCCACACCTCACCTTCTTGTTGGTGCCTCTCGCTTGCAGAAATAGAATTTGAAGGTGCCTGCCCTCTCAATAAGGAGATCCACGTAGCGATCTGGGTCCCAGCATGGGTCCTCTCCCTTGTAGATCCAGGTCAGCTCCTGGTACTCATCCCTTCGATACTGCTTGTCGGGAGCAGGGTAGTCGCTGTAAAGGAGCACGTCCTCGGCCACAATCTCTGGGGACAGTTTGAAGTGGAGCGTTTCACCTACAGGAGGGAGGAGGGAGGGGTAACCATGGTAACTGAGGCTGTAGAAGAAACATGGTATTGCGTTTAACACTTGATGACAACATTGGCTGTGATGGAGCTGCGATGTACACAGAACAATGCTTCTTCTTCCTGGAATTTGCAGCTGACAGAGATGGTGACCGTATAGGAAACATTTCTACCAGTCATTCAATGGCCACAAACAGTGGCTTCAAATGTGTGTGTGGGGGGGGGGAGGTAGGAGGGGGGAACAGACTCAGCTAATGATGTATAACGCCGCCTACTACGTTTCATTACGTCACGTTTCATCTGCTGCATGGATCACATCGAAAGCCGACAGCAGACAAGAACCTCTACACGCCTCGCCACCAACACGCACACACGCAACTTCTCAACCTTAATGCCCACACATGCACCTGTGTTGCCGTGTACACGCTACACGTGAACTCACCTATTTTCAGCTTGAACAATTTGCGTTCGTAATCTGCCCCAGGTCGCAGGATGAACGAGTACACTCCATTTCCTGTCCGTCCGTCCATCTCGCTCGTTGGCACTGACAAATGTTGGAGGAACTTGAGCGGGAATGATAGCAGCGTAGAGCACTGTCAAACACCTAGCAGTCTTGGGAGTCGCTGCTGTTGCCTTCAGGGAAGGTGCACAAGGGAAACAACTACCTTCCAATGCTCTCCGCCATTTAATTCTATTCCGGTTTGACCCGTTCAAATTTTGCGGGCAAACTCTTAAATTATACACTGTGCGGTTTTTATGGGCTTTTAATTATTGTTTTTAAGTTCAGTAGTATTACGCCTTCATGATAACCAGCTCGGAATTAAGTCATGTTAATTCATACCACGACTGCCTGAGGGAAGAGGAGCTTGAGGAGAGTATTAAAAAACAGGCATTATGTCATGATTGTACATCTTATCTCCTGCTCCCCTTCCTCTTGGCCCCTCCCCTCGCCTCCCCTCCCATCCCCTATTCTTCCCCCCTAGCTAATCTCTCTCTCCCCTACATCTAGTTTTATTCTGATAAGAATAAGTATATTCATAGTTTGATTGTGCCATTGATTGCTGTGTTGCAGGGCCGGGGGAAGGTTGGCACATTTGCTCAGGCCATTTGGAATGCCAAGAAATCGTTTAAGCAATACTACGTAGCTACTCATCTTGATGGTGTAGTTACACAACAGACAGGATTATAGCAAGATAGACAAAAGGGGAGGGGGAACTGGTACATAGTTCAAGCTCGTGTCCCTAGGAAAATTTTGGGGTTTATGTCCTCCAAGATTGGTTCTGGTGCACTCTGTGCGGTCCAAAAGCACTTTTCTTTCATACGTTAACTGCACATTAATGTCATATTTTCACTGCAATTTGAAAACATTGGGAGAAGGGGGGGGGAGAGCCTGAATGTTTGCGGAAAGCTTCCCTCTCCCATCCTCATGCCCTTTAGGACTACAAATTGTAAAGAATTTCAGCTTAGAAAAGCCTAAGTGCTAGTTAAACATCCAAGACTTTAAAGATTATGGAGCACAACCCAGAAAGTGTCTTCCTAGGATATAGGGCACCTTCCTTTAAGTCTTTTGGAGTTATCCTTGGTTTTAAGCTTCTTCTGTCGCGCGGCGGATGCCAGTGTGTTCTCTAACACGTCATAATTCGTCATCAAAATGGCGGCGGCGACCTAGCAACATAGTTGCGCCCGCAGCTCGCTTGAATATTAGCTAATTCCCAAAGTGGTTACTCACTGCAATTGAATTAATCCATTTGAAGGCAGTTAGAGCCTTCAATTCATGATCTCTTTGGCAACTAATAGTAAGTTCCTGACGGCTAACGTTAATTTTAGCTCTAGCTGACAATTTCCTAGCTGGCTCACAAAACTTTGGTCCGGCCATGGCCGGAGTGGCCGGAGCGGTTCCCCCGGCCCTGTGTTGGATAGCAACATGCATAGGGCATATTTTAACCATTCAGGTGCATGCGCCACTTGCCCATGACGACAAGCTCCTTAATTGTATGACTCAAAGCTGTTGTAACACACAATTCTGTACCTAGCTCCTCCCATTTGGTCAATGCTGCCTTTAAAAGGGCCCACAAACTCTGTTGTGGGCCAGATCATCCAACTCCTCACAGTGTTCAATCACTTGCTGAAGACGGAAACATGGCAATGTTGGCATACAGCCTTGGGCTCCTGTTGATCCTACCTGTAGCCATGGGAACCAGTGATGTGACCAGTAAGTACTGCATGCAGGCACGTACTTTCTTCGCTGTCTATGTCCCTACATAAGCAGACAATAGCTGCATGAAAAGTGCCACACTAGAAGGGTACAGAGAGTAATCCTGCAGCTTCAGTCAGAAAATCAATGGACATTCTGCCCTATAGGATTGAGGTGCTTTATTAACTGCCAGCAGGCTCTGGTAGTCCTCTTACAGAAGTCACTAGCCAAAGATTTGATTCTTTTCCAAACGTTTCAGCAGCTAACTACTGCCTTCTTCAGTGGTAATGGCTTATACAGGTCGACTCTCTTATGGTTGTTGCTTTTGCAGGATTACTCTTTGCCCTCCTACACAACCAAACCTGTCACATGCAGCATCAATATCAGCTTCAACCAAATCAATCTGCAGCTGCATATGCTTAGCTATTATTAATATCCGTGTATCCCCTATGCCTTTATAATTTTGTGTCCACAGTTCAGAACGTCATTCCCCACATCCCTGGCTATGACCCCTACCGTGAGCCCCCGCCAGTGGTGGAGACTAACTGGTTCCTGGCCCTGCAGGCCATGTCTGATTCAGGTCGCTGGCTTGGCTGCAACACCAGGGGGTGTGGCAGTTCTACCTGTGGAGGCAGGCTGCTGGACTTTGATGAGTGGAGGAGCTGCTACGAACAAGTGTACAAGATTTTCCGTCGCGATGGACCAGGTGTAGTCCGTGTGGGAGACTACATCTCTCTCCTTCAGTTTCACACTGACCAATGGTTGGACTGCGAACCTCAGAGCTGTGCTCTTTCAAGGTGTGGAGGAGAGGTGAGCAGCATTGGGTTTGATGAGAGATCCAAGTGGTGTGAGTGCAGTGGCTCTGCCTTCAGAATGTTTTCGTTCAACAAGACCATCGGAACACCCATCTACGGTGGTGAGGCAATCATGCTATACAGTGTAACTGAAGGCAGCTACATCAGTCTTGAACACGACGTGGGGAAAACCACGTGCCCCGGGGAACATTTTCCACCACCAGGGGACAAATTTGATGAGTGCATTGACGCTGTGTTCCGGCTCCACTACTAAACCAAGACAATTAAGTGTGAACAAGACCCTCTCTCACATTTCATTGCATTTTAGCCATAACTCGATATACTGTGTAGTCTGCACCATCTATAGCCAATACATAGCTGCCACATACCATGCATTTTAATACGTGATTATTGATCAGCTGATCTATGTATAATATTGCCTGCTACTGTAATTGATTGGCTAGGTGCATGCTTTAGCATAAACAGTCATGCACACAAGCGATTATATACATATGTCAAGCCTTAAGCACCACTTCCTATACATCAAGCCTGTTTATAGATGTAGCTAGCATGCAGATATCCAAACTATGAGTCATGATCCTTAAAATTTGCAGCAGCTGTTCCTTGTACTAAAGTACACAGTGTAACAAGAAACAGGTAGTACTTAAATTTACACAAACTGTACAAGAAAACAGCTGCAATTGATCCAAAGTTTAGACATGCAGTTGTTAAGAAAACATACTATACTTTTAAGTATAAATAGCTAGTCAATGGTGTTTTGGCCTGCAGTACGTAACTCAAGTGTGTACAGCAACACACTTTGGCTAAAATATGCAAAGCTGGTAAAGCTGGCCTGTGATTTCGTAGTTCTTAATGATTATGAACAAAAACACATGTAGCCATCCACCTGGAAGATGTATGTGTCATGATTACTCATAAATTCTTCAGATGCATAGTATGCGTGTGACTAACATGCAACAATAAACAGTTGCACGTGCAATATGTATTAGCTCTCCTTGCTGTGATTCGTGCATGGGATTTATGAACGCATGTAATCTAAAAACTTTGCCCAACTATTGTTTTATGCATGTTACGCAACATGCACTCTTCATTCCAGAATGATAGTTTGGAAGTAGCAAGAGTGTCCTATAATTGGAGGGCTCAAGGTGTCTGGAGTTAGAGGCAGTCTTGTACACATCTCTAGCTATACTGTATACTGTATACATACTCTAGAGAGGTGTCCGGAATGTAGAGGTAGTTTGTGCATATGCACTACAGTGATTATGTAGCTGGGACATACATATTGTCTCGCTTCCAGACCCTATCACGAAGAAATCTTCTCTGCGATTGTGCAATAAGGGAAATAGGGGTTGGCAAGTGAGACTAGCTGGGACGGTAGATACTGTTTACTTTACAGTTGTGCTCTCGGTGAACATTGCTATGCATGCACAATCTACACACAGCGTTATTCATAGCACAGTAAGCCAACGTAAGCAACACTTTCCCTCCATTGTTGGCAATCCAGTGGGGTTGCTTCAATGATATTCATTGCTTCAACAATCTTCATTGTTTGAATGATATTCATAGTTTCTCTGTGAAAGTGGTAAGGGAAAAATCATGACACCCAGCTGCCTGGACACACACACACTGCTGACCACAGTGTGAAGGCTTGCATGGACACACAGGGCTGGAGGGGGCAGTAGCCTTGACCAAGGCCCTTTCAATCAATTGCGATGGCCTGGGTATGAGACTAGAGGGTTGCAAGTGCTCAGCAGCAGGAAACAGGCTAGTGTGCAAGAGGCTTGAGCACCTGGCTGTTTTTTAGCCTATCAAGCTATACCTTAGTCTCTCTCAAACTGGGGCCATCGGTTAATGCAAGAGAGTGCATATCCCTTCAGCCCATCCTGACCAACATAGGATGAGAGAAAATGAGCAACTCAGCTGACTTATATGGTGCGCATGCCCCACCCCACCCCATGCAGCTCACCAGTCAAAACTGATGCCACAAGAAGGGGGTCATCACTAGCTGCTTAGCATCACACACCAACTGCGACAGATACCAATCCTTTGAATAAATTATCATGTTAAACAACAGCAGATTCTCTCTTACCTACACTCCCCTCTGATTTTCCTCTTCCATTCTCAATACCTTAACCTACTGATAGTTAATGTGCTGTGACCAACTGGTACAAGAGACAAGTGGCAAGTGGGAATTATAAGGAAGAACAGCACACTATAAGTTTCCCTCCACAATTTGCCATGAATGGAGGTCTCATTAGTTCATCCCAACAAAAGATAGCAATACTATTTTCTACACATAATCAGCATGTGTATGGACCTAAATCAGTGCCCCATCTAGAAAATTCCTCGAAGGGAATGAAAATGAGGTTCCAAGAATTAAGGGGAGATGACACAAGAAATAAAGGGGGCAATTTTATGTTAACATATGGCTTGCCAAATAATTTTAAAGGGGAGGGAGGGAGGGGGGATTATGACAAAGGGTGCAGCGAATGCCCCCCCCCCCCCCCCCCCCAAGCACCCTTGCAACTTGTACCGTAGGGGTAAGTTTGTGATAGAAAGGTGAGAACAGCTACCTCCAATCATAGAACTATATTGCATCACATTCTACAATCATACATAACACAGTCAACATTATATCATAAGAAATCTGTTCTGTAAAAACAGCAAGTAAGTAGGGTAAACAAACAAATAAATATGCTTACAGCTATTTACAGAGTATGTAATAACTCAGAGGCATAGATAATAAAAGAACACTGGTACAGGGTTCTTGTCCACTGGTAACACAAATTGTGGCCTGGGCATTCACTTGTCCGGGATTGACACAGTGTGCTGGTCCTGCACAGGGAACAAACAGGCCGACACATTATACAGAGAACCAAGCAGCTTGCTTGACAGGCAAGGGTCACATCCCACACAGCAACACTAACAGGTGGTAGGGACACACTGGCAAGGAGCACATGCCACACAGCAACACTAACAGGTGGTAGGGACACACTGGCAAAGAGCACATCCCACACAGCAACACTAACAGGTGGTAGGGACACACTGGCAAGGGTCACATGACACGCAGCAACACCAACAGGTGGTAGGGACACACTGGCAAGCTCAATGCTAACTCACTGTACCTTTCATGGCATGTACTAAGTTACTGTACAGTAGAAGGTAAGTTACACGAATGGCATAGCCTACACACACACACGCACACACACACACGCACACACACACACACACACACACACACACACACACACACACACTACAGAGTCAGCACTGTCCTGCCCTTAGGCCCTGACACCAGTGCTGTGCAGGTTGCCCAGGAATGTGGGTCTGTATACCAACAGAACCCAACCTATCGCTCATTAAATGTCTACAATTACAAGACTGTTCGATACCATGGCAACAATTACACATCACAAGAACACTGATATGTGAGTTAGATGTCCTTCTGCATGCATGCACTTACGCACGCACGCACGCACGCACACACGCACGCACGCACACACGCACGCACGCACACACACACACACACACACACACACACACACACACACACACACACACACACACACACACACACACACACACACACACACACACCTTGTGTTTCATGTATGAGAGGAATACAGTCCAACCCAAAGTGACTACATTGACATAACCAACACGAAGTTGAGGAGGAACCCAGAAGAAGTTGACTACCTGTAAGGAACAAAAGAAGAGTCTTTGACAGCCCCAGCAACACAATACACAGAAGAATGCTACAAAGGATGTCTTCATTCACTATTGAGCACATTCCAGTTCTAGGAGTGAGCAGACTACAGTCTATTGACAGTGTCACACATGCAGAGATGCATGCAGACAAACCTGGGCAGCTGGCCAAATAATCCAGTCCATCTGTTGGGGAGGGAAGCAGAGTGTACTTGCAATAGCAAAACATACAACAAATGATACAACACAAGAATACAGGCCACAACACCTCTGTGGGCTAGTCTCGCGTAGCCAGACCGCTTTCCAGGGGATGACATCATAATATAAAATGGAGGGGAGAAGCGGTCTGGCTATGAGAGACTATCTGTGGGCGCCGCTGCACATAACACACTTTCACTCCTGTAACCCTGACATGTTGTTTCCTACAGAATCTCACAGCAAAATATACACAAGCTGACCAAGAGAGAACTCTGAATATAAACCCCATGGGTCAAAAGTTTAATTACATTTCCTGTTAGAGGACAATTAAACTATAACCTCAGCAAACTATGTCAACTCTCAGAGCTTCCTTCACATTCCACCCTAATCTCCCAAGGACCAATCAGGTCCAATTGTTCCCCCATTATGCAATAAAGCAGACACACAGAGAGAACTCTTCTGGCCGTGTGGACACAGCCCATGCACCTCTAGTCTACCTCACAGACACATTGCATGCATACACCTACCTTGTAAGTGGGCCAGAACTTGGCCTTCAGTTCCTCCTTGCATTCCTCAAGTGTGTTCCTCTCCAGAATGCTCATTCCTGCGTTCAATACACACACATACATTTCCTTTCATTAACACTTCATACAACCATTGCTATTACATATGTGGCAGTCGAGAATAGAAATCAAAACTTACGCAACATGTAAGGTTTCAGAAAATGGCGTCGAAACATTCACGATCGAATGCAGCGGGAATGGTGCACTGTGCCTATGATTGGCTGATACAAACGTGTTTGGGGCTCTTTTGGCTATCTGTCAATGATTATTTGAAAGCCATACGAGCTTGCACCGCAGAGAACAACCTTCGAATTTGCAGTCCTGTCAGTAGAGTCAGCACATATCAGCGAGTTTATGGCTTCGGAAACTGTCTACAGCACTCCCTGCGCTACTGAAGTGGTCATTAACACAACGCAGAACCTCACTGACTTGGTGTCAAGGTCACCACAAAGAAGAAAACGTTACCAACTGGAGAATTTCTTCGCAGGGAATCAGAATCGGCTTATGGCCTATTGCACATACTGGAGAGACATATATCGAGCTCAGTAAGCTCAGCAACAAAAGAGGAAGGCACAGAAGGGATGGCACAGCGTTGTAACCGTGGATGCAGTGGAGCAAATACTTGAAATTTGACAAAATACACACCAGTCGTCTTCATGGGCGGCCATTTTTTGCCCTCATTAATATTCAAATGTCGAATCTTGTGCCATGTAGTGATCTTCCAAAGGCCATATCTCCTTTGCGGAAATGAATTCAGCTCTAGCGCTTGGTACACAGCTAGCGTAAAGGCCATTCTACACATTAATGCAAAAATCACATTTTCGGTTGTGTGACATAATCTTTGATTTCTAACCTCGACTGTCACATATAATATTGTTCTGGAAACCCACATTGGGACGGGTGAAGATGAGGGTGGTCTTACAGTACACCACAGTTGGATATTTTGACAAAACAAAGGGCTTGACTATCATACACCAGAGGTCAACTGTATGATGACAAATGTCAAGTACATGTGCTAATGTGCCTGTCTACAGAAGAATATTCATTGTTTAGCAGTTTCAAGAATATTCATTGTTTATCCTATGTAAGCTACACTCTAAGCAAAATGTATTCATTGCCAGTAATGCAAACTATATGGGATGCAGATTCTGACATGACAGACAGTCAAAGTAGACACAATCACACACACACACACACACACACACACACACACACACACACACACACACACACATACACACGTACACACACACACACACACGTACACATGTACACACGCACACACATGTACACACACACACACACACACACACACACACACACACGCGCGCGCGCAATGACACGCACACACACACACACACACACACACACACACACACACGCGCGCGCGCAATGACACGCACACACACACACACACACACACACACACACACATGTACACACACACACACACACACACACACACACATGTACACACACACACACACACACACACACACACACGCACACGCACACACACACACACGCACACACACGCACACACACACACACACACACTCACACACACCTCCATCCCACTCACCTACAAAGAATACAGAACAGCACAAAGGTGCTATGACAGCCTGGTCACATGCCACCTTCTTCAGCACCGTCTGCACTGCGTTGCCGGGTAGTCGCCTGTCAAGGAACACGTACCAAAAGTGGTTCAATGGACCACTGATGAACCCCAGCACCGCCATACGAGAGGTCCGGGCCCAGTCGAACGATTCACGGCCTTCCAATTTCTGCTGACAGAGATCACCCACGACGTACAAGACGCTGGCGGTGGCCGTGTTCATCACGAGCAGGCGGCTCTTGTGCAGGACTCTCATCCCTGGGGCAAGCATCCCTACTTTGATGGCCGTGGTAGCGTGGCGAAGGCTCTGTATGAGGGACATATCCAAAAACTAGTCCTGTGAATTTAACAGGCCAACGCTACTACAGCGTAGCCACTGGCGGATGGGGAGCCGGGGACCTTGAGGAAGAATAGGTAGGTGGAATCGATCACCTTCGAATTGTATTTCTCCGTCCCTGATTCGCAGAAGAAAGCGCCAACAGCTGCAGCTCTCTTCAGATGTGAACGGCCAGTGCGAGCTTGCATTTGAATGGATGCTCACGTAGAGCCAACACTTCTTTCGCAGGAAGGTGATACCTCCCTCTATACCTTAGCAGTACGCGCTAGCCTTCCGCAGATTTGCAGAAGTGCTGTTGCTGTCCGTATATATAAACGTTTACACATGAACTAGTAAATTCTAGACGTTCGATTGTCCCCGCCTTTTATTCAGTTTTTCAGCTACAAATCACATGCAGGCTTATGATGACGCAAGTGCAAGTCAGAATGTCAAAATGGCTGCCTAGAAGGCTGCGATTGTTCTATCGAAGAGCATTCCGAGAACATTTGTTACTGACCAACACTTTCGCTGCAGTTCTCATTGGAGGATGTGGGGACTATCTGGAGCAGAGGCTGGAACGAGTGAAGCCGAACGATTGGCAAAGAACAGCGCGATTTTGCGCCTTGGGCTTGGTATTTGGGCCGCTTGAGCACGGTTGGTACATGCTGCTGGATCGCTTGTGGCCAGGAACCAGTCACAAGGCGGTGATTGTGAAGGTTTTGGTGGATGAAGTCGTGTTCACTCCTCCACTTTACGGTATCTTTTACCCCGGTCTTGCCCTTTTGGAAGGGAAAAGCAGGCGAGAAGCTTTGCAAGAATTGAGAACGAAGTTCTGGCCTACAGTGAAGGTAGAGTGCGCACCATTGTACTGAATTGCATGCCCGTTTCATGTCCTCATCATCCCCAGTGTATTCAAGGAAGATGGTAATGGAACTGACAATGAATTTCATGGGAACTTGATCTAAGTTTATATGGACAACAGTTCGCATGCCATTAAGAAGCCAACTTATAGTACCAACCCCCTACAAGGGCTACCCCAGGTCATGATCATGCATGCTACAATGTGGTGCTGCTATCACACACACACACACACACACACACATGTACTCTGCACCAGCCTATTCCTGGTACAAGATAGAGTTTGGGTAGGTGGCACTGAAATATAGTTTGAGTTCTTTTTCCTACTTCACAAGTTACTTAGTAATCACCATGTTCTTTTGGTATGGGAACACAGTGAGATCATGTGATAATGTAGAGTCTCATTGGTGCTTCACGGATGAACAGGTAAGGCTTGTTCAAGCGAATCGTGCAATGGAAGGGTTCTAATGCAGGGTGTTTGACCTTGAGGTTCTTGGTCATTCAGCTGACTTCCTATACTTGTACATACCTTTCTGCTGTGTATTGTACTCAAGCAAGCCTTCCCTGTTTGATCATGCGTATCCGAGAGAATTGTTCCCATACTACTTTCTCGAGTGATGGATTGGCAGTTGGGTCTGGAAACCTTGGGAGTACTATAAACTGTGATGATGTTACTAAGTACTATGTGCGCGCGTACATGTGTGTGTATGCATGTGTGTGTGTGTGTGCGTGCGCGCGCGCGCGTGTGTGTGTGCATCCCTTGCAGCTCCTTTTGACTTTATGCAGCCGGGTGGCACAAAACCCTCTTCATCCACTGGATGTTGTTACAAACCCGTGCAGAATGCATGAAAATGTATGAGGTTAAGCATATAAATACTCAGCATAGAAGCAGTATACAAGAATATATAAGGAACAGAAACAAAATGGCTGACCACGAAAAGCACTTCTTTGACCACAATTGCTGCAAACACCAGTTGTAGTGAAGCAATTTGAAGGGAGCCGGAGCCAGTTTTCCGAGACTTGCAGCGGAATCGGGGCTTGTACAAGTAGCACAGGTGCTTAAATGTTGAGAACTACTGGTTATTGTGTCCATGACAACGACAATGACAACGCCACCCGAACCAATCACTTTACCCTTTTGCAATTGCACAGGGTAATAAGCTGCACATGAATGCTCTTAACATTACAGTCCATGAAGTACCGACTGTGCATATTGTATGTCTATAGCTTGTTCATGGGTCCCTGTTGTATCAGCAAGTTTGCATGGTCAGTGTGTAGACATGCAGTAAACACACTTACACATTGCTTGTTATTCAAATGATGTACCTAATTATCTGGTGTGCTGGCGTGTCATTCACCTCTGAGTGTGCCTGCACAGATAGATTGGTTGGTGGGTGTTTGCTGTGGACAATACAGTACCTTGGACTAGTGGGTAATAACTGTAGATATTGGTTTACATCCCTCCCTCTGCCCTTCTCTCTCCCCCCCCCCCCCTTCTCTTCCCTCCCTGCTCTATCACTGACACCTCTCTCCCTCCCTCCGCCTTTCTCCCTTTCTCTTCCCTCCCCGCTCTATCACTGACACCTCTCTCCCTCCCTCCCCCCCCCCCCCCCCCCACAGGTGGATATAATGGTGTGGCCTGCAGTCCAACTCATCAACTTCTACTTTGTCCCATCCTATCTCAGAGTCATCTACATCAACTTGGTACAACTGTGTTGGACCATGTTCCTCTCACACATGAAGCACCAGTCTCACTAGTAATGGCTGCCATGCTGACACACTATAGCTCCATACATCACTCAGACACACAGCATGCCTCTATTGGGACTACCACCATATCAAGTGGTGTTGCATACATGCACACACATGCATCTTTCTACTTCTGTTGACAATTTGGTGAAATTTATTGCAAATTAATTGGTTGTATTATTGCTAAATTGATCTGGTAATTTCCCAGTGGCTATGGATGTGTTATGAGTTAATGGCTAAAACGTTCCTCCTGAACCTGAATTGGGTCAACTTGAAGTTCAGCAGCTAATGCATTCTACAGATGAGTAGGGAGTACAACAATGTAACTAAAAGTGTCTTTAGCATATGTTTAGTGTGTTGTGTGTGTGTGTGTGTGCGTGTTGTGTGTGTGTGTGTGTGTGTACATGTTTGTGTGTGTGTGTGTGTGTGTGTGTGTGTGTGTACGTGTGTGTGTTTGTGTGTGTGTGTGCGTGTGTGTGTGTGCTTGCATGCGTGCATGCGCGCGTGAGTGTGTGTATGTAGGTACATATGTACACGATAGTACATCCACTCACCAGTGCTGTTATAAGAGGAACTGGATAAGGAATGAAGCCATTTTCCTCCACTCCTTTGGTGTGCATTCTCTCAGGGTCACCAGCGACCAAGACAGGCTTATCAGGGTCCACCTGCATACTCGGACAATTCAGATCAGTTACTTACAGTCCACATACATGGACCAAGATACATTCCACACTACCATGCACTCAACATTCAACGCAACACACACACACACACGCACGCGCACACACACAATCATTACACACCAACAATGCACCCCCCTCCTCCCCCCCCCCCCCCCCCCCATAGCCAGCCGTACCGGTTTACAGCTCCTTAGTTCATTCATCATTGTCTGCAGCCTCTCTTGGAAGTCTGGGGCGAAGCAGTCAGGGTTCATGGCCATGAAGGACTGTCCCTGTACAATAGCGGAATAGGGCAATTGACTACAATGCGTCTCTAACATCAGCTAAAGCATAAGGCAAAGGGTGGGAAGAGAGTTGGCTAAGATGAAATTGGAAGTTGGAAAGCGAGTAGATTGGTAAGTACATGTGTGATCTCCAGTGCGGCCAGACCGCCATTTTGCTCAGGCTCCACCTAGTCTGCAAAATGGTGGTCTGTTTGTGCAAACATGGTGACCCCTGACCTGGCTGTTATTGCACAGGGGAGGTATGGGAAGCAACAGTGCAGCAAAACCTGTGTAGAAAGCCACATGAGGGCCAGTTACATGTAATCGGTCTTTATAGAGAGGTAGACTGCAATGTGTGAGTGTAATGTTAGTGCTATGTGGGGTCAGGGAGGCTGGCTGTTTTAGAAAGGTGTCTGCATTACAGAGGTAGACTGCAATGTGTGAGTGAGGCCGGCTGTTTTAGAGAGGTGGCTGCATTACAGAGGTAGACTGCAATGTGTGAGTGTAATGTTAGCGCTATGTGGGGTCAGGGAGGCCGGCTGTTTTAGAGAGGTGGCTGCATTACAGAGGTAGACTGCAATGTGTGAGTGAAATGTTAGCACTATGTGGGGTCAGGGAGGCTGGCTGTTTTAGAGAGGTGGCTGCATTACAGAGGTAGACTGCAATGTGTGAGTGAAATGTTAGAGCTATGTGGGGTCAGGGAGGCCGGCTGTTTTAGAGAGGTGGCTGCATTACAGAGGTAGACTGCAATGTGTGAGTGAAATGTTAGCGCTATTTGGAACCAGAGAGCCTGGCTGTTTTAGGCTAGACATGCTGCAGCCGGCTGTTCTAGTAAGGTGGCTGCATTACACAGTGACCATCTTAAACCATGTTCACTGTATAGCAGTGTAAGGGATGGGGAGGGGGGCTGGTTGACTCATCAGCAGCCCCATACCACAGTACACAGGTCCATGCACTGTACACACTGAATCACTCCCCTTACCAAATTGGCCTCGCCTTTAGGGTTGGTCCAGGATCTGATGTGGTGGGCATAGGGCCCCCCACCCAACACACCACACAGCACCTCCACCATTGCAGCAAGCCCATAGCCCTTGTAGCCGGCAGTTTGCTCCGCCCCTCCCAGTGGCATTAAACCGCCTCCCTCCATCATTGATGTAGGATGGGTTGTCTCCTAAACAGACAAAAAGAAAAAGAAAAGGAAAAAAAGAGAGAAAAACAGTACACTAGAGTTCGAGTTACTCCACTTGGGTGAGTTACAGAACATTATAGAAGAGTTAAAATCTGCCTCAAAATGGCCATGACTCTGTCACAGAATTTCCACAATTTTACCACTTTCGTCACAAAACCGCTATAATTCTTCAGCCATGGAAAACACCTTTTTTGGTCATATTTCTAAGAAATTCTAATTTGATGAATTGGTGCGAGTTAAATCATATGGGGGCAGGTAAGGGGGACAGGGGGACAGGTGGGGGGGACAGGCGGGGGGACAGGCGGGGGGACAGGTAAGGGGGACAGGGGGACAGGTGGGGGGACAGGTGGGAGACAGGTAAGGGGGACAGGTGGGGGGACAGGTGGGAGGGGGCAGGTGGGGGGGAGGGGGGAAGTAAAGGTGCAGGGTAAAGGTGGGTGGAGCAGGTAAGGGGGACAGGTGGGGGGACAGGTGAAGGGGGAACAGGCGGGACAGGTAAGGGGGACAGGGGGAAAGGTGGGGGGACAGGTGGGGGACAGGTAGGGGGACAGGTAAGGGGGGACAGGTGGTGGGACAGGTAAGGGGGACAGGGGGAAAGGTTAGGAGACAGGTAAGGGGGACTGGTGGGTGGAGCAGTGTGGGGACAGGTGGGGGGACAGGAGGACAGATAGGGGGACAGGTAAAGGGAACAGATGGAGGGACAGGTGGAGGGACAGGTGGGGGGAGAGTGGGGACAGGTGGGGGGACAGGGGGACAGGTGGGGAGACAGGTGGGGGACAGGGGGACAGGTGGGTGGGGGGACAGGGGGCTGGGCGGGACAGCTGAGAGGGACAGGGGGGATAGGTGGTGAGGTGGGTGGGACAGTGGGGGGACAGCAGTGTTCTCTCCTGAAAATAGCTTTGGAAGGTTGTGCTGGACTGCTAGTCATGTGAGCACTGGCTAGTGAATGGTGGAGTGTGGGAGAGGATGTCAGCTTCCTTTGTACAGCACAGTAGGGAGGATGCATGGAGAGCCTCGTGACACAGAGTGCAATGCATGCAAGCCTATGCCACATGACTAGTGGTACCTTCCAAAGAGGGTACAGTGCCATGTTTATAGCCTCAAGGAGGGTTCTTTTGGGAGCAAGAAGGGTTCTGTACCCTTCAAAAACAGCCTAGAGAGAGCACTACCACAGCACATAAGGGCACCAACCTTTCCTGCTGAGTCTACACCCCAACTGTGGGGCATTTCTGTTCCCTTTCTCAGACACAGCTCAACCTTGCCTACGGCAGCAGTGGAGGTGGCCATGTCTAGGACAAAGCAATCACCGTTGATTGCAGGAGCAGCAAAAGCAATGGGGTTGGTACCAAGGGCTTTCTCTCTCCCTCGAGTGGGGACGACAAGAGGGGATGTATTGGTCATTGAGACACCCTAGTGAGGGGAGAGGAATATGGCAGGCATAGGAACACTCAGATACACACACACGCACACATGCGCATGCGCACGCACACACACACACACACACACACACACACACACACGCACACACTCACAATAAGTCCCTCCTTTGCAGCTCTAATGGCATACCATCCAGCAATCCCATAGTGATTCGAACCTATCAATGGAAAAATGCACACAACAGATCATCTCTACCCAAACACATAGCCAGACCACTTTCCAGGAGAAACAGTCAGCCATGCAATACTCCAACACAGGCTACCACAGCAGACCAGCAATCTCCAACGCCCTCCCCCCCCTATAAGCTCACCAATGCAGTTCACCCAGGCCATGCCCACGTCTTTGGCCTTCTTGATGGCAAGGTCCATACAGAATGTACCGATCACCTGGATAGACACATTAGGACACATGCACATACTGTATGTATGTACACAGTGGCACACTTTATATAGGTAGATACCACTAGAAAACAATGTAAATGGATGTGAGTATATGATACATATTTTCTCCATAGAGAATGCCACAGAGAATGCAAACACAGTAGAACCTTTCTATAAAGGACACCTTTGGGATGCAACTGTCTGTGCCCTATAGAGAGGTACCCCTAATTCAGAGGTGGTTTTGTACACAGCTCTATGTATGTAGCTGGGACAGTAGGCACTGTCCTCATTAGAGAGGTGTCCCTAATTCAGAGGTAGTTTTGTACACAGCTCTATGTATGTAGCTGGGACAGTAGGCACTGTCCTCATTAGAGAGGTGTCCCTAATTCAGAGGTAGTTTTGTACACAGCTCTATGTATGTAGCTGGGACAGTAGGCACTGTCCTCATTAGAGAGGTGTCCCTAATTCAGAGGTGGTTTTGTACACAGCTCTATGTATGTAGCTGGGACAGTAGGCACTGTCCTCATTAGAGAGGTGCCCTTTATTTAGAGGCTACTTTATAGCGAGATTCCACTGTATACACACACAAAGGTCAATGTGCCCTGAATTTGATTGGTCACAGTTATTCAAATTCTGCATGTACATACATTGCAATAGTTGAGAGACAGAGGGAGAAAGGGGGACTACTCACAGGTCCAATTCCGTTATTTCCATTCACATAAGCAGTGGCAGGTGTTTCCTTGACAACCACAGGCACCGCCTTCCCATCGCACAGTCCTGCCTGCAACTCCTTAACATACATCTCTGCCAGACAAATGAAACGTACACTCACTCACTCACTACGAGAACACAGACACAGTCTAACTGGGGCTATGTTATATTACATGTACGATCTTCCACTACTACATGCATTGGAAGGAGCTGCCACACTCATGCACTAACCCCCACATACACACTACTTATACATCAATGACTGTACTCTGCTGCTATTGGTATACAATATTAAATCAGAATGCAGCATATACCCCGAGGGAGAGGGGAGGGCTCACTGGTCCATTCCAATTCACATTAAAGCAGTGGTGGCTATTGTCAATTGTCACAAGTGTATCCTGTCCCCACTGTCTGTAAGGAACTCCAGTAAAGGGAGGCGATCGGACTTTGACGCAGGCAGTGAATATTATCCACTGACTTGTTACAAAGACTGTTATTACAAGTGTTCTCGATTGCACTGCAAATTGCAATCTACTCATTTGTGTGTGTACCATACTGTGTGTGGGGGGTGGGGTCGATGGTCAGATAACTCCTCGTGGTGAACCCTGGAAACACGAAACATTTTTGCAGCCAAAAACTGACCAGCTGGCGTCTATTGTCTTATGGAGTAGTCCAAGCAAAGACGAGGGTCACTTACCCAGATCTGGCGAGTCTGGGTCAAGTTATCTTTTCTGCACAACAATATGACAGTGACCAAGACCACACACCCTGGCAGTAGGAGTTGTCTGACAGGGTCAATATTAATGGCAGAAGACACTTCACTCGTGAGAGAAGAGCTCTCTCATCTTGGAACCTGAGGTCTCTTGTTGCAGACCAGGGTGATGCACAGATCTGTAGAGGCATACAGACCTGCAAGTACCAGTACCAGGGGTGCAAATCATAAGCTGGACCTGCTGGCAGAAGAGTTAAAACGGGGTATGGGGTGGCAATTGCCGGGATTCAGGAAACCAAGTGGTTTGGAAGCGATGCATGGCCAGCTGCTGCTGGGTACACCTTCCTGCACCTGGGACGTCCCCCACATCAACCTTAGCATGGAGAGAACAATCAGGGCCTGAAACTGCCAACCAAACCTGGGAGCACAGGAAGAAGTACATTGTAAATGCAGCAGAGGAGACTCAGCGTGCTCCTGGAAGAAGCAGCCAGACTGGTTGGAAGAAGCAGCCAGATTGGTTGGAAGAAGCAGCCAGATTGGTTGGAAGAAGCAGCCAGACTGGTTGGAAGAAGCAGCCAGATTGGTTGGAAGAAGCAGCCAGACTGGTTTCTGGAGAGTTCAGACAAACTCAAGCCTACCATTGACACAAAGAACAAGGCCAGGGTCAGGATGTTACACAGTAACACTGAAGCCAACCGTAAGAAGTTCAGAAGTCACCAGAGATTGGTAAAGAAAGCAGTGGATACTGCAAAAGAAGAATGGGTAGCTAAAGCTGCCAAGACAACATCTCAAAGGGGTGGGATCAGCTGGGAAAGCATTAGGAAACTCCAAGGCGCCTCTGCCGGACGAAAACCCAGCAGATCACAGGCTATTTTGAAAGAGAATGGAGAGCTAGTAACTAGCATTGGGGAGACAAGAGATCGATGGCAACAACACTTTTGAGAGGATCTTGAATGCCCCTAGCACTTACCAGGAGGAGGTTGTCTTCGAGATGCCCCAAATGCCAGTGCTTGTGGCCCTTGATGGTCCACCAACTGCTGAAGAACTAGATACTGCCCTAGATAAGCTCAGAAGACACAAAGCAGCAGGTACCACTGAAATTACTCCAGAGATGATACTTATTGGTCCTTTTGAGCTCAGAGAACAACTGCTGAAACTCTTCCAGAAGGTATGGTCTGAAGCTGTAGTCGTTGATGATTGGAAACATGCAGAAATTCTCCCAATTCCAAAGAAAGGGAACCTGAAGGTATCCAATAATTGGAGAGGAATTAGCCTTCCAGATGTGAATAGGCAAAGTGTTCGCAAGGATGGTACAAGGTAGACTACAGAAAACTGCTGAAGGCCTTCTGCCTGATTCTCAATGCTGATTTCGACTGGGACAGGGATGTAGGGACATGATCTTTGTGGCTAGGCAACTAGTAGAGAAAACCCTTGAGCATAACAACTCACTGTTCATCCTGTTTGCTGATCTATGCAAGGCGTACGATTCAGTACTACGAAACGCTTTCTGGAAGATATTACAGAAGTGTGGCATCGCACCAACTATGTTAAACGCATGAAGTCATTCCACAATGGCATGCAGGCTTCAATTAGAGTAGCGTCATCCTCGTCCTTGTCCTCATCACCGGGCTTTGGTGTTTGCAATGGTCTCAGACAGGGCTGCACTCTAGTCTTGTTCAACCTGTACTACAATGCTGTGGTCTCCAACTGGAGGAGCCAGTGCCCCCAGGCCGGAGTGGAGCCCTGCTGCGTACTTCAAGTGGTGCACATGGCAGTGGTCAATCCAGCACTACTCCACACTCTTGCTCTTGTGGTGGAGTGTTCAGACGCCAGGGAGACCTCAACCCGCCACAGGCGTTTTTGCCATTCCTCCATCCACAACACTAACTACTTCAGTCACTGACATTCATCCAAAGGCACCAGCCCCTAGGATACATCTGGACAGTGGATGGTCTAAATTTTAAAGGTCTAAAGGTGTGTGCGTGCGTGTGTGTGTAGTCATAAGTGTATAAAGTCTGTCATTCGGTCCGCAGTAGCCCGAGTACATACAATGGTCTACCTATGCTAGCTACAGGCCATACCTAGTCTGTTCAGTCCATGGCTGAAGTGGCCTCGAGTGTCTGCAGCCACCAGGAGCTCCGACAGAGAGGCCGAGTGTTTGCTGTCCGCTCCAGCGCGCGTGAGGCACCTCTCACAGAAGCTTTTCATAGAATCTGGAGCCACCAGTTTCACCTGTCCTGCCACTTCAGTTGGCTCTTGGTGAGTACTAGTCGGTGACTGCGAGTCAGCCATCCTGAACGCCATTTAATTAATAAGCTGCGTGGGAGTTTAGCTGAAATCTATGATAGTTCCACTAGCTCCCCACTTTCTACAGAAAAAAGGATAGAAACAAGTAGAGGCTGCTACACAATGCAGCATTAACCATCGTCCCAGGACCATACATGCAAGTATGTCGCACCGCATAGTCCTGCATCCTTGAATGTAGGGACGATGGTTAATGCTCCACTGTGTAACTGCCTTTCCTTGTTTCTGTACCTTCCATCTCAAGGCCTAGCTACGTATAGCTATCATTATTATGTTTGTAGAAAATCTTATCATTTCTAGTTTCTGTACCTTTTATAGCGTAGCTAAGGCTGTAGCTACATGCTAATCCACAACCATAGGACATTGGTTCAGTGTTATACCTTATTTCTGTATCTGATCACACGATCATGATGCGGGCTATCAACTACGGGTTCCGGGCTAACCCGCAGATAAGAATACGGAAGCCGTAATTGCAGTAATTAAATTGGCGGGGAAGTGCACGACCGCGAATGCATGTCCTTCAAACGGCGCGCAGGCTGCGTTTGGCCATAGATACTCTAGCATCTATGGCCAAATGCAGCAGATACTCTAGTGTCTATAGTTTGGCCGAGGCTATCCACGTACGCACCTCCAATCGGACATACCAAAGACCCTATGGACATACGAAGGCGAACGTCATCATAAAAATATTATTAATGGCGTCTCTCGCGTAGCGACGTCTCTCGAAGGGAAACCTTCGTTTGTGAAACTTGTCCACGAAGGTTTCTAACCTACAAGGGAATACACCCAGTTGTCGGGCGCGTTAAACTGTGATGAAGGTTTCCTTCTACTCGCTATGTTCCGTGTTACTGCAAGAAGATGATGAAGAATACGAAACGCGGAAAATGTCGAGGTCGTTTTTCTGCCGGAGCGCGCACTTTCGCTGGAAAGTAAGGTTACTCCTGTTGTATACAGCATACAAACAACCACCGCCATCCCTACATAGACAGCACTACCGTGCACTCTGATATTCCCTCTTTCATTCATTTTACAGGAAATGCACTGCCTCCCGGGACATTAGACCCGCGTGTCTAAGCCTTGGAAAGTAATTAGCGTTTCATTTTCGATCACTTACGGCAGTTAACAGCTGTAGCCACCTCTATGTTGCAAAAATCTTTATTTTCCAACGCCAAATCGTTTGTGCGAATTTCGTGAAAGTAAAGCCCCACAAGAAACATTAGAGTGAATCTTAAATACTCCTTCAGTATACATTTATAATTTGTACACTTATCTGAGAGACCAAGTGTGAAGATCAATAGCATAAAACTAGATAAAATGATAGTTAACTAGTAAGTATGGATGATATTCATACACGTACAATGATGTATTAGATGCATGCAGCAGTCAGTGGATGGTTAGAGAGGCACCAACTTGAGCAGAGACTAGGTGGCTAAAAGTCCGCAAACTCAGACACATATTTCTCTGTGCTGGAGATGCGCAGTGGCTCTTCATCGTATTCATCAAAGTTACTGGTGTCGCCAGCACCCTTTGTCTTTGGAATGAAGGGAGCATCCAACTGTGGGTGAAACACAAGCGGAGAGAATAGCAACATAATGCAGTTCAAATACATGCACACACGACACATGTACACACATGCACACATGTGTGCATGTAGACGCATGCACACATGATGCATGTATACGCATGGACACATGTTGCATGTACACACATGCACACATGATGCATGTACGCACATGCACGCATGATGCATGTACACACATGCACACATGATGCATGTACACACATGCACACATGATGCATGTACACACATGCACACATGATGCATGTACACACATGCACACATGATGCATGTACACACATGCACACATGATGCACGTACACACATGCACACATGTTGCATGTACACACATGCACACATGATGCACGTACACACATGCACACATGATGCACGTACACACATGCACACATGATGCACGTACACACATGCACACATGATGCATGTACACACATGCACACATGATGCATGTACGCACATGCACACATGATGCATGTACACACATGCACACATGATGCATGTACACACATGCACACATGTTGCATGTACACACATGCACACATGATGCACGTACACACATGCACACATGATGCACGTACACACATGCACACATGATGCACGTACACACATGCACACATGATGCACGTACACACATGCACACATGATGCACGTACACACATGCACACATGATGCATGTACGCACATGCACACATGATGCACGTACACACATGCACACATGATGCACGTACACACATGCACACATGATGCACGTACACACATGCACACATGATGCATGTACGCACATGCACACATGATGCACGTACACACATGCACACATGATGCACGTACACACATGCACACATGATGCACGTACACACATGCACACATGATGCACGTACACACATGCACACATGATGCATGTACACACATGCACACATACAAACTTGTGTCACAAGGAAGGGTATACAGCCTGACTCCATACACAAACGGAACACAATTATCAATTTATCATACACCATTGTAATAAGCCAGGTATTGGCCAGCTTTGGCATCCACCACACCCGTCACAGCACGCCCCCCCCCCCCCCCCCCCCCTCCTCCCTGCCATTGCACCCCACACAAAGGTAGACACCATCTAATGTCTTCTGGAATGAAGCTAAATCCAAAGAATGAAGCCAAAGAATTATACCCTACACACACCACATGGAATGCATAACTTCCAACCACGGGTGTACTTTCACACACATACGTGTGCAGAAGACAACCCCCTGAACTTTCGACATTCTACAAGGCCTTCTGAAGTGTTTGCACTATGGAAGAGATCACACTCCAAAGACAAAGACGACTGCCACACAGCATATCTTCCTGATTCCAGTCATGATCACTACACTACACAATGCAGTGAAGCCGATCACGAGTCACTTGACAAGTGCACAGAACACAAGATCGTGCACTGCAAGAGAAACAGTCATAAAACCTCCACCGCACAGGCATGTCATCACAGCATCAGTTGGTATCCACCTGCATACACCAGTACTGCTGCTGGCCAAGTGGGAGAAGACACTTCCCACATGTCACAGTGTGAGAGTGTATGTGCGTTTGTGTTTCCTCACCTTCTTTTGGTACACGGCGATCCAGTCTGTTGCTGCAAACCACTTGTGTCCCTTGATGTCCTGCACGCCATTCTTGAGGTTTCCATACCTCTTGGTGAGGTCCACTTGAAGGAGGTTGCGCAGAACGTCTTTCAGGTCCGCAGTGAAGTGGGAAGGAAAGCGGATCTGCATGCACACAGAGATACATACGTAATACATTTTACATACAATAGGGACAGTACACACAGAGGTAGAATGTAGGGCGTGAACAATTACAATACTGCATACATACATACATGTTGCATATGAATCTCAACGCACAGCATCAGCAGATAGGTCCAGCACAATCCAGTGACTAACTATCAACCAACCCAGCCGGCCTTGGTGCCATGCAGTGGTCTAATGTAAGAACTGTCCTCTCAACTCACATATTGTAAGTACAGTAGGTAAGTGAAATGTATACTACTATTACTATATCACAGTTCTGTACAAGTGGCATACTCACACACAGGGACAAGGTTTGAGTACAGTGTGCTAAAGAGAGTTCAGCCTACTTTGGTTGATTACGTCAACTGAAGAAGGCAGCACTCAGCCGTCAAAATGTTCAGTGTGTAATCAGACCTTTGAATATAGTGGCTTCCACGAACACGTATTGTCCTAGTGATGGCTCTCCTAGCGATGAAACCTAGCTGGACAAATGCACTCATCACACTCTCACACAGTACTCAGTCTGGTAATCACTACTGCAAGCTAGCCACTGCTGGCCTTCCCTCCTCCTCTCACCTTCCCAGACACAATCTTCTCATAGATCTGTATGGGCTGGTCAGCAAAGAAGGGTGGGTATCCCGCAGCCATCTCATAGATGAGCACACCCAGCGCCCACCAGTCCACCGCCTTGTTGTAGCCCTAAGAGAAAAGAAAAGAGAGAGAAAGCAAAGGGAGAGAATAGCACAGCGGGGAACAAAGCCAGTCTCAAGTTCACTGGTCTGCACAGCACGCCTCTGTGGCAAGGGATGGTGGTTTACTTAAAGGTAGAGGAACATGCGAGGGCAGTGAGGCCATGCTTGTTGTCAAGATGTAAGCACTCTACCTTTGAGAGGATGATCTCAGGTGCCAGGTACTCTGGTGTCCCACACAGTGTCCACGTGCGGCCTTTGATTCTCTTTGCAAAACCAAAGTCAGTGATCTATACATACATATATAGGAAGGAGTGTGGGTTGAAGGGAGTGGGGTGGGAGTTGGAGGGGGTGGGGTGAGGGTGGAGGAGGTGGGGTGGGGATTGGAGGGGGCGGGGTGAAGGTTGGAGGGGGTGGGGTGAGGGCTGCAGTGAAAGGAATGAGGGCTGGAGGAGGTGGGATGAGGGTTGGAGGTGGGGTGGGGGTTGGAGGGGGTGGGGTCAGGTTTAGGGGCAACAACAGAGACAGACAGTAGGCAGGTATGTCAGATGCGTGTGCAATGTTGTATTCCTAAACAACTCAACACAGGCTGTCTGCAGCTTAAGTTGATGAGACACCAACACACCTTCAAGTAACCATCAGTGTCAATTAGAATGTTCTCTGGCTTCAGATCCCTACCAGGGGAGACAGGGAGGAGGAAGGCTGAGTCTACCTTGCATTTACAAAATACATATTCACATTGGGACGGCCACTCTTCTCATGTTACCACCCACAGCATGCCCTGTTACCCTGGTATGTGTAGTTACTGCGCCCACAAGTTCATGTGTATGGGGGAGGGTCATTACAGGAATGGCTCAGAGCACATACACAGACAGAGAACTGAATCCATGTACCTGTTTTCAGAACAAGCATTAACACAACTGGGTAGGGGCCTGCACTATACTGTGTACACAATGTACAAGGGGGGGGCTGGTCTAAGGGCATGGGTAAGAATGCATGGCATCACTTTAAACCCACCTACATTCATGGAGTCGTGAGGCTACTTCCTCCTAACACTGTACACTGCACACACACACATGCGCGCGCACACACACACACACATGTGCACACATACACAATACTGCGTACCTGTATACAATGTCCAGAAAGTGAAGATACTCAAACGCCAGCACTATCTGCGATGCATAGAAGCGGGCATGAGTCTCACTAAACCTCCCAATACGTCTCAAATGGGAGAACATCTCACCACCAGGGACATACTCCAACATCATGTACAGGTTGCTATTATCCTTGGGGAGGGGGAGGGGGAGGAGAGAGGGAGGGGAGAGGGGAGAGGGAGGTAAGAGGGAAGAGGGGAGGGACAGAGTAGCAAGCAGAGGCAATGGAATTAACAGGATGAAAGGCAGAGAGGTGGGAAGTGCTGGGGGAGTGATTGGGGGTTAATGAGGCGCAACAAATGGTTAATATATGTAGTGATTGGTGTGCAACGATGACTGCCATGTTCACAGCACACACACACACACACACACACACACACACACACACACACACACACACACACACACACACACACACACACACACACACACACACACACACACACACACACACACAAGGGAATAGCAGTTGGACACGTGTCACAGCGAAGCCAAGAATGGGAGGAAATGTCCGCCAGCAGTGTTGTGTCCAGGAAACACCTATCTAACGTTGACCATAAATCAAAAGCTTCTGGTGGCAGTACAGTATGTCCGAACCTCAGCAATCAACATCTTTGGCAGCCACTTCCTTACACACTCCACCCCCACCCCCCTTTGCTATATGCAAGGAACTAGCACATTTAATCTTAGAAGATGCTAACACTACGGCAGCGTCTACACTAGAGCACAACCCTGTTGTGAAGCTGGTATTAGAGAACCAACCCTTTCTGATAACACTAGAGCGGTTTTGAAAACTTCTGTTTCGAATCGTTCTTGTACTGCATCGTTTACGTGTGTCTATACACATCATTTTTGTACACTGAAAATGAGTAACCTCAGAAACGATGTGATTATACAAGCACATGACAATCATGTGACTGTAGATCACGGGGAAACCACATGTACGTTGGCAAGAGTGCTGTTGTTTTCAGCCACACAATCGTTTTTGCTGTTTATACAAAGAAATTGTAGTAAGTATCTACCTTTAACAGCGGATTTGGAAGTGATCGTTTTTCTCAATTGTTTTCATAGTTTGTGTGTAAACGGTAAGTCAAAGCGGTGCCGATTAGCACTGTTTTGTCCAAAGCCATTCTAGTGTAAACGGCCACCTACTTATCACAAGTAACACCACCCACTGTGAAATAGACACTGTAACTAGCTCTTGGAAAGACAAGGTCATACACTTGTATTGGAGCGACAACTGTGTAGTGACATGGCATCAAACACACATCACACAGATGTATGCGTGCACACCCACCCACACATGCACACAAACACCCACCCACCCACCCACCCCCCCACACACTCCAGCAATACCTTGTAGTGCCACTTTAGGTTGACCAAGAAGGGAAAATTGACGGCTGCTAGAATCTTCTTCTCATTGAGCGTGTGTTCAACCTGCTTCAACTTGACCACCTTCTGTTTGTCAAGGATCTTCATAGCATAGTACTCCTTTGTCTCCTTTTGCTGACTCAGCATCACACGGCCAAATGACCCAGTACCCAGCGTCTTGACACGATCAAAGTCATCCAACTTAACGGGAGTCTGCACACACGCGGTAACACACCAGCTACGTAATGTACACACAACCCACTGTACGTATTCCTACCCAGTACTGGCTGCACCCATCCAAGCTTGTGCAACAACTACGAATTCCAGATTCAACTAGACTGCAACATATGAGCCAAAGGCTTGTAATGGTTTAACACAATTCGGTAGCATCTGCTTCCTTCGTGACCATAAAGCTCAACATATCTGACATAGCTAGCCATTAAGTCTTTACAACCTTGATGCTCTTGTTAGCTGGGGCTCACTGGGGTGGGTGACAGTAACTTACATTAGTGCAATGTTTCTCCTATTGCTTAACTGTGTGTGGTGTGTGTGGTGTGTGTGTGTGTGTGTGTGTGTGTGTGTGTGTGTGTGTGTGATGAGTGTGTGTGTGTGTGTGTGTGTGTGTGTGTGTGTGTGTGTGTGTGTGTGTGTGTGTGTGTGTGTGTGTGTGTGTGTGTGTGTGTGTGTGTGTGTGTGTGTGTGTGTGTGCAAGCATACAAGAGAAGTCCACAATGTACTAGAGTTGCATTCCTGCACCCAATTACAGTGGGCTACACAAACCAGCATGAAACTTGATCAATCCAACCTTATACTACACATTCAACTGTGCGTTCACACCAATACAGCCACAAAGGAATGGAATCAACATAGCACTGCCTCCTTAGTGACACTTGTGTGCCCATGCAAAACCCTCCCAGTACAGTAACACACATACGTGCATATACTGCATGACAAATGAGATTACACATGGACGACACTATATCCTGGATACAGCAGGAACTTGCACCCTCCCTTGTGGCATTTACAATTACATTTTCAAACAGCTTGGTAACCCTTGGAAACGAACCCACCCATTTGCCACAGGTTGTCTTTCAGACAAATTGTTAGCTGAACCTTACAACACACAGTGCACAGGCTTTGATGTGGTTGAGATCATCATATAAAGATGCACATCAACAGACAATGTGTTAGTTTAGGAACTCAACAGCAAAATCAATGTCAATTGCATGCTACAAGATGGCTGAACACCACAAAGCACACCAACACATGCTCATAACTCTTGGCCCATGCGGGACATCTATACCATTTCAATGCATGTCATATTTCTGTACACAGTATACAGGTGACACACACGTACCTTGGGAGGGTTCTCCCATTTCTGCGTGAAGTCGGCCTTGGCTTGCGCCAAGAACGCTTTCACTGCAAAACAAAGGAGACAACAAGATTATTAGCAACTCCTAGCCAAACAGGTCCACTACTAAGTGTGAATGAGCTCAAGGTGGGACGCGCTTATTGTCGCGCGCGGCATACATGAACAACAGAGTGGGCAGCTGACCGAACAGACGCCTTCAGTAAAAGATATTTCTCCGCAGCACCTACGATATATGGTGCTTTGGAGGTATTAGACATACCAGCATCCGCATCCTTCTTCCCCCCTGGCGCGTTGCCCATTTTCTTGGCGAATTCTTGAACGCCTGTAAACGACCCTGGCTAGCCTGAGTGCTTGAAGGCTGTAATTCGAGTGTTACGGTACGTCATGAATACGCTTAAGCTTCCCACGGAACTGAGCCAGTATGAGCACGTTGTGCAGAAATTGCATGGTGGCGAGAGTAGGTGTACGTGTCGAGTGAGCTCTACTCTCTTACACCGAGCATTCATGAGCTTTATGGGTGGGAAATGCACAAGGAATTATCACTTTACACTCATCAATCATGGAAAGATATTTTAAACGCTTCAAAACGGAAGGCCTTGCCACCTCCATCTTAATGTATACCAGTAACATTTAAGTTGATGGAGAAACGTCTCTCTGTCTTTACAGGCAACAGGGCGCATTCTGTGCTGTTTGCACAATTGTCATTGCTTGTTTGATTGTGTGCCATTGTGTTGGCACTTGTGTGTGCACTAGTGTGGCCACGCCCACAAGCAGGCGTGGCACGAAGGGGGGTTGCTTAGCAGGCGACGACGTGTCGCAGTATCGGAGACACTCCTGCACTGCCTCGCGCGTCTCGACAACCTGCGACGCCTTATACGCGCTGTACGTCCGTGTATGACAATGCCTCGAGAAAGCATCCGAGGGGGAGGAGGGAAGGTGTTCTCACTGGACCAGTTTTCGGCCTTCCATCCACTGATTCCCCGTCGATACGTTCCCGCATGGCAGACGGACATGAAGAATAGGCGGCTGATTATAAAGGTATTCCTTGAGTGAAGAGTGTACTATAGGGTACGATGTGGCGGACAGAGTGTGCTATACCTTCCTGTACACGTACGTTGTATAGGCACGACAAGCATGTCCTTGCAGTTATTAAGAAGCTGCATTGGACATTCTGACAGTTGATGTCTTTGCATAGTCTTTGTATATGACCTACAGCTCATTGAGAAATGGCTCACACCTACATTTTACAGAACTGCAAAGAGGGAAAACTGGACACCTGGAAAGGCCACATCAGCTATTTCTGCCATGGTAGAGGTAGGCATATGTGTATGCATGAATTTTGTGCACTGAATTGAACTAAAAAGTCCCATTATAATTGTACAAGTGTATGCATGCAGATTGATGTGTGTACAATCATATAATAAATATGGTGTTCATATTCCTGCTACCATAAACATGTAATATATGACACTGGAAAGCTTGTCTTTATTTGGTGATTACCCGGATCCCTTATGCACATGCAGAGCGCCTCACTGTAACAAGGCATGAAATGAAGGACAGTGTATACCAGTATACCAGAAACCTGCAGCCAAACAGAAGTCACCTCTCCAAGTACAATAGCACCCTACTCTACGCACGCACACGTCACTAGCATACATGTGACTAGCATGTGACAGGCATGTGACTAGCATGTGATTGATATGTGACTTGCATGCATGTAAGATTAGTAATAAATGGCAATTTGATGAAATAATGATAAGGTTAACTAGATAACAGCATATGCATGCAAAATGTAGCAAGTGAACTACTTGAAGTGAATGTTTGCCGCATTCATCGCTTCTAAAACCCTGCAGGAATAACAAACAGAAGCATGCAATGACCATATACATAAACTGGACGTAAGGTGTTCTTTAGAAGTGAGCGTGCATTAGCGGTAACTGTTATGAAAACATGCATATTGATGCGCTAGACAAGGCCACTGTGCAGCCTCTTACATGACGCACACCTCACACATAGCACTATCACATACAGCTCTCACACACATCACACACAGCACTCACACACCTCACACATTGCACTCACACACCTCACACACATCACACACAGTACTCACACACCTCACACACATCACACACAGTACTCACATATGCACATGTACAGTACATGCATGCTTACATACATAGACATGTAGCACACATGCATATCTTGAATGAGTATGTACATGCACTATTAAGCATAACACACAGTGTACATGCATATACCACACTTGTAACTTGTAATACCACAGCCAAGATTTGGCTACATGGACCCCATTAATGGGGTGAGCCAGCAGGTGGCAACAAGACCAGTGGCACCGTTGGCTGCGGAGACACCAGCCTTATCACCCCAGTCGCATGGCCCCCTTGGTGCAGTAGGGGTACTCGTCTATGGGCTTGCAAGACCCATAAGATTGAAAAGGTGGGGTACAGCCTTGAGTATCCCTTCTGGGCTCCTGGCCCTGGAATTCCCCACCTACGCTTGGTAATGTCTAGGTGACTAGCATAAGTTGCACTACCAGTGCTAAACATTGGAAAATGTGCTGGCACCTAACGGAGAAGTACTCAAGTTCCTTACTTTCCCCTGTGGTTTGTGGTTCACAAGTATGACTAGACTTGTAACCAAAGCAAAAACCAAGTTTTCAACCTTCTAAATGCCAGACCCGTTGGCTGCAGATCTGTCACCCTTCTGGCATACGCACACTAACCCTAAGAGCACACATGCACACACACACACACACACACACACACACACACACACACACACACACACACACACACACACACACACACACACACACACACACACACACACACACACACACACACACACTGACCGCTTCACACAGCGCAAAACTGCACTTCCCTGAGAACAGAAGAACCAAGTATGTACGTAGCTAGACTTACTTCAGGAAGTCATCCATATCCATGGACCTTGCTCTGTGACCTGCCATTCCACATTTTTCCAAAACATCAGAAACATGCGCTTTCATGTCAAACTCCTTTGGGATCTCCTACAGAGTGTGCAGTAACATGGGACACTGAACGTCAACCAAACTCTTGACAAGCATTGTTAGCCAACTTCGGCATACATCATATTATGCCAACTAGCTTGCTTGTCTGCACAACACACTATCAATCTCTTCTCTCACAAAGATATGATGTAACGGACCATCCTAATATGATACATGTGCATGCTGATAATGCAAGCGTGTGTGTGTGTGTGTGTGTGTGTGTGTGGTGTGTGTGTGTGTGTGTGTGTGTGTGTGTGTGTGTGTGTGCGCGCGCGCGTGTGTGTGTGTGTGCATACATGCATGCATGTAGAAGTGTGCCACATGAAGTTGTGACATATTATTTCTATTTGTTCACACAATCTCAAGCGTTTTAGCCGCACTCAGGTACCTTCATCAGTGAATGCGGTGATGGTATGTGTGTGACTGTCTACCTTTCGACTGCCTTACAAAGTGTCACTCAGGGGATGCATGTCAGGACTCACTATTGAGTGACAGGAGCAGTGAACACGATAATTCTTCTCCAGCATATCCAGAACTGCTTTTGAACTGAAATTCAAAACAGAGTAGAGATTTGAAAAGGTAACCACGGCAACTCCTATACAGCATAGTATGGCCTACACAATGTGTAAAGTACAAAGAGTTGCCTGGAGTGCACGCAGGTAGGAAGGTGTACACCACATGTGTGGGTAGTTCCTTCAAATAAGAGCCTGGAAACCTTCAAGCTCCTTACCTTGTGTACATATGTATGTATAAATGCACCATTTTACGTTAGTGTAAATTATAGAGGCTCATTACTGTGCTGCACATTTTGAAATCGGGGAATCTTGAACAATTCGCAAAGTGGAAAGTCAATGATAATGGAATGTTTCGGCCGTGGAGGCTTTCTTCAGCTGTTAGACAGGTGTCTAACTGTTGACATGTCTTAACAGCGGAAGAAGGTCTCCACGGACAAAACATTCTGCCATCATTGACTTTCCACTATGTGAAGTGCCCAAAATTTCCCATTTCAAGTTATGTTATATAGTGTGTTAGTGTGTTATGGTTGACTGTATCTAAAACTGCTGAGGTGGCATATTTTCATACGTATCTTACATGAAGGGCTCACAGCATGTGGTCAATTGGTTGCCATCATAGCATCAGTGAGCTCTGCTTCATTCTTACCTGCAAAAGGCAGCAGAGAGGGTCTTGTTCTTCCTCACGAATGCAACACGAACTAGACCGTCCCACTCCTGAAGCAGAAAGGAATACACAACAGGAGAAACTCCCAAAGGAATGGATAACAGCAAACGCGTAGATGCAGAAATAGCAATCACGCGCAGGTCCTACTTGCATGCACGTATACATGCAAACTACACATAATACACACACGCTGTACCACCATGCATGTGTATTAACACACGCTTCACGAAATGATGTCATTGCCATGGAAACAGCTACATAACACAAAAGCATATGGCAGCCAGCCATTGACCTGATAGTTGACTGGAGGTGGAGGGTTCTTTGGTTCAATCCTGACCACACTGGAGTCTACCTGAGGAGGCGGTTTGAAGTTGTTCCTTCCAACCTGAGGGGCAGTGCAAGGAGTGAGTTCAGTGTGCATGCCAAGTTGCCATGGTAACCATGCAGGACACAAAACACTACTATCCCTAATCACATGTAGCCAGCCCACCATTTTGTAGACTCCGCCTACCTGCAAACCTTTCAGGTAGGCGGAGTCTACAAAATGGTGGGTTGGCTACATTAGACTGACTAAACCTGTACCATTCACTCCATGCAGCTGCTCACTTTCATCAAATGGTCTACACGGGCTAGGAGTTGTGTGTTGACGGAGAGTCGGCAGTAGAGCTTGTCGCCTGGCTTGGCCACCAGTCGCTGCGCAAACTCACGCTGGAACATCAGCACAGCACACCTGTCAGTGTCAGTGGAAGCAGTTACGGCAGAACACATGAGTGCATATAAACACACACACACACACACACACACACACACACACACACACACATGCAGAGACACTAGCACAGTGACCTCTTACTTCCGATAATGTTCCCCCCCCAACTGTCAGACCCTACCTACCTGAAGAATGGACGATGAAGCAGCAGTTTGAACACAAAAGGAGAGGAGATCTGGTAGGGAAGGTTTGCCACACAGACGTCAAAGTAGGGGAGGTCTTCCCTCAAGACGTCAGCAACTTTAAGCTCCAACTTGCTTGATAGGGGCCTGCGAAGAGTGGTGTGGTGACAAGAGGGGAGGGGGAGGAGGGAGGTGAGAAGGCAGGAAAGAAGGAAGAAAGGTAAAGAAAGAGGGAGAGACAGAGAGGGATGAAACAAACGATGGACAGACACAGCAAGGAGTGTCCATACACTAGGCTGCATTCAACTGTGCAAAAATCAGTGCTAATACCCCACATACAGCTGTTGGTTCTCTTGTATGGTAACCATAGCAACCATGTAGAGTCCACCTCTTGCCCTATGATATAGTAGATTTACAATTTCTTGTCCCCAAAATACTGAATTGCACAACACATAGTGACCAGCACGTGGCACTTGGCTATCTCCCTAAGTATCAATCCG
>OZ025886.1:5498502-5638502 GCA_964019415.1 Ianthella basta
ACATTCTTGACCACTTGGTAAAGAATGTGATTTCACATGTTACCGCCAAATAAATGACCACACATGACTGCACTACCTGGTCAGCGTGGGATCCACTTGTTGTTGCTCGTTACCTCAACAGATTAAACTGACAGATGCGACAGACAGACAAAGGAACAGGTGTGACATGATGGCCACCTAACGCTGACCTGTATCCAACAAACTACTTCATCAGTCATAAGATACATTCCATACCATGCCAATACGCTACAACACTCAACCAGGTCAGAACAATGCCTGCTCTTGACACCAGTTTGGTATGTTGCGATATTTGACATCACACTTCACAGCCAACTAGTTTGATCATACATGAACGCTTTACAGTGGAACCTCCAAGGACACTATGAATTCAGGACACCTTTCTGATGAGAACACTGCCTAATGTCCCAACTACATAGAGATGTGTACAAAACTACCTCTGAAATAAGGCTACCTCTCTAATCAGGACACTTCTATCCCAAAGTCTCCCAGAGGTGTCCAGAATAGAAAGGCGTGTTTTGGTCAGTGCATTCCATAGTCTTCATTCAGTCATTGTCTCAATTGGTTAAGATGATGTGTTGGGCTGTTGATGGATTCACAGACACTGATCTACCTTATGACACACACATTGCAAGCACCAGAGCACTGTACATTCCATACCTCACAAGAGTCTACATAGTTGCTAGGTAACATCAGTCACATTATCTGGCATGAGCTGGCCTATAGAAACAATTGACATTGTCACAACCACAAAGGGCGCATATGATTTCAGACTAAACAGAGTGAATCCCCTCTTACACACTAAATAGCTAGACTAAATGCTGGTTCAGTCTGTTTAGACTAAGTGGTCAAAAGAATTCATTACTTCAATAGGTCATCAAGCTATTGTGCCAAGAAATATTATGTCATTGCGCTTGTGTGATGGACTGACATGAGGGTTCATGCATATCGACCTTTTATGGCGAACCAGATTCTGCTTAACAGGAAGTACAATCAGTGTATCGCATACACCATTGGTATCTATGTGTACAGTAGTCTTGGTCATCATTTAAGTGATATAGATTCAAACCTGCTCGCTCACCCAATCATTTCGCCTTCCTCTTGCTTCTTGACAGCATACGCATGAATGATGTCATATTACGATGATAATTGTCCCCGCGGAGTTCCCGCACATGGTTATATGGGATTTATAAACCCCCGTGCTCTGCCTGCAATGTACTTTATGGGATTTATAAACCCCCGCGCTCTGCCTGCAACGTACTTTATTGGATTTATAACCCCCCGCTCTCTGCCTGCAACATACGTTATGGGATTTAGAATCATGCACAAAGCAGTTGGAATGCTTCTCAGAGATTTAGAACCATCATTTAGTGGCCTGTTACCATGGCAACGGAATCTATGTGTACAGTAGTCTTGCATAGGCAGACTGCCTTCTCTCCTCCATTACAAAAATGATTTCATGGGGGAGCGAAGAATGCGGTATTGTGCAATAGCAGAACAGGGCTACCTATGCGACATTACCATCAGTATAGCCCAAATTTTGAGGAGCAGACTTTCAGTGGCTTTGCAGATGGGCCTTCACTTGTGAACATTGTTCTATGTGAAAAGATTGTTGCTGTATCTAAGCATAACATAATTTGGCAGAAGACAAGCAATATTTTAGTGACTTCCTCATGAATGCATATAAATTGGATTCCATTGTACACTGAGAGTTGTAAAAGTATATTGGTTAAATATGAACACTAGTGATTAAACTGAACCGTTGGCTGCTAAAAATAGTATCCGGTGACATGATGGTTGTACATACCATGTTAGATGTTTGACATACGTGACTATTGTTGAGCAAGTTATCATGTAGCTATTACCTCATCAATTTGAACCAGCGTCCGACATCACTTTCAGTAAAGGATGTGAGTACACATTCCCCGCCAGCAAGCATAACTACACACGACAATACTATTTGATCCGTATGCATGAAACAACAGTTTCCAAACTCTAGCTCAGTGAGGTAGGCTTAGTCTGTTTGAAACACATACTTAACTAATAGGCTCATATGTCTGCACTTGCATACTGGGTCGATGAGCTACAAGAAAGGATGGGGGCACAACAACGAGTTTTCGACCATATATAGTTAAAGTTTGTGATCATTTCCCATCTCCTCACACCAGCAAGCATTACCAACAGCTTAAGCATGCTCCCAGATGACCACACTGCCTGCTCATTTGCTTACATTGTCTCAGCATTTTTCGCTCGCATGATGGACTGCTAACAATATGCACTACAGCTGGTATGATGTTTGCACAACGGACTCACTGGCTTCCCTTATGTCAGATACATTACTTGGATTGTGAGGCCAGATTGCCAGCACAATGAAAGTGATGGATGACAATGCCAATGCCTATTTCAGTCATTAAATGTTTGATAGCATGTGCGCACATGCACAAGCCTTTGTATAAATGGTAATGCTCTCATAACGTAATTCTATAAAATTATACATCATGACAACTTGCCTGGCCGTTCTGTATAAATTATTGGAATGTGCATATTGTCGTGTTATTGTCAACTGTTTGTACTGCAGTGATTGTGGTTGATTGACTTCCCCTTCAGCCTCGTGTTCTGTGTGGAACGTTTCGTCTTGCATCCATTTGCATTGTTCCCCTACCATTGGTATTCCACATACTTTCTCATGTAATTTCTAGAGAAGACCAACTACCACACATGTTAAATCATATTCAACAGCTGTTCTAACTTGGATCATTTGCAGCTGTTTCTTCTACAACTTGTACAAATTTGTACTTGTTTCCTGTTACATTGTGTACTTTAGTACAGGAGACAGCTGCAAGGAACCCAAAGTGAAGACACCTTTGTGGCTAGGTGCAGACATGAATGATAATTCAGTGCACATACCCCACGCATGAGTGAAGACTGAATGCATGCTTGTGAGCACAGGTGTTGTCAAAGGTGCATATGACTGCATGCATGGCACATGCATGGGGACAGCATGTGCTAAGGCTGGTCGGTGGGTGGGTAGCCTCTCTCCAAACTAGCTACCATGCATGCACAGTACATGATGTTTCGTCAACCTGAAGCTAACCAATATATAAACTGCCAAACACCAAGAAAATCTCAAGGACAGGCAAAAGTATCAGAGAAAGGACCAACTACTCAACAAAAGGATACAAGGCTTTCTTGCTCTCCAGTGCCAGCAGCTGTCTTGTGTTCCTAAGTGGACCGTGGGTAGCTTTATGTGCACAAATAATGGCAGATTTCAGAAAGTACCTCTAAAGATGGGAATTGTTCAGAATATCGCTAGTGTTTGGCGGTGGCAGGTACACTACTATACTTACTGAATGTTGATTTTCTGTTATTTTACACAGTGTTGTGTCGTATACCGCTTTAGAATGACCACACCCAGGCCATATGACAATCTGGCACACAGACTGACAGACTGACTGAAGCAATCACTTAACCCCCCCTGCACTATCGCGTGTGGGGTAACAAAGTTGCGATGAGTTTTGCCAGCTACCCAGGCCTCCACTCTACCTCTACAAATCAAGTTGCTAAAGCTATTATAGTCAGATGAGGCCAATAGCATCATCATAATGGGATGACAGTAGCTCTAGATAAGCACATACCAGTCAGGAGGGAAATATGCATCTTGTACAAACAAAAGATATGCTCATAGTTCCAAATACAGTAGGTGACAATCGCTTAACATGCATGCACATGCAATTAGCTCACAAAGCTTAACTGCATTAACGAGCTCAGAGTAATGTCTAACCAAGATAGGCATTACGACCTTTGCTGTGTTAATGAGCTCAGAATATGTAATCGATCTAAGCAATTAGGGCACTGCAGTAGCGGCAAAGGTGTATATTGCACTGCCATACACACTAAAGTTATTACATGCCTTTTTCGCATAACAGCACACACCTCGTGAATACTTGTAATTCTCCAGTGGCTACTACACATATTGACTGTTGAAGCTACCATTCGCAAAGACTACAGTTGCAAGGTACGTACGTATATTTCTGAGTATAGCTTTCAAACTAAACGTCTATTAGAATTGGACCTTGTACAGCGTATCCAAAGTAACTACAGTGACACTTTTATGTATTCCAGACATTTTTGGGATGTAGTGTTATGCTTGGAGCTTTGTACACATCTCTATGTAGCTGACAGTAAGCACTGTCCTCATTAGAGAGGTGCCCTTATTTCAGAGGTAGTTTTGTACACATCTCTATGTAGCTGGGACAGTAAGCAAGGTCCTCATTAGAGAGGTGTCCTGAAGCAGTGTGTCCTTGGAAAGGCAGAGTTCAAATTGAGCCACACAAGTTGTAACATGCAAGCCATACAGTGCACCGCAAACTGACCTTCTCAACAATACTATTCAGCACCAAAGGATTCTTCAAGATGTGTTGCCCTTGAGCTTTGTCAAATCTTGGACCTGTGACTGTGGAGCAAGAAAGAACTTGTCAATTTGATGCCGAGTGCAGAGTACTTTACTTATACCAATGAATGATCTTGTGACCAGGAAGTTATGTGAATCAACAGACTATCAGTTAGCAACCAAATCTCTGCTCAACTCCAAATATGGAATAAAGCTCAATTCACAGATCAAGCACTAGCAGAAATCAGCATTGACAAGTAGGAGGGAAGGATAAAAGCATTGGAAGTTATTCTCTTGTGACCATAAATGACATCACAGCTGACAGTTTCATCTCAACACAACAATTGATTTGATGCAAGATGCCTTATGCAGCTTCAATTCGAGGAAATGAGCAAAGAGAGAGAGTGGATGTAGGAAAGAGGTAGCATAGTTTGCAGATGCTATAATAACAGGTCAGGTCATCACTAGGGTACACACACCAGGGGTCCCCAATTAAATCCTACTGATAGCTGAATGTTTTAGTCAGACTGCAACATTCTATATATTGCCTAGGCAACTACAGCACCAAACAACTCAAACAGGCAACAACACCTATTTTTAGTACTATGCCTTGGACTCTATGTCAATGATGCAGCAAATGATTTAGTCCGCAAACCTAAGTCATCCGATTGACGCTAGTTGGGTACAAGCCCCTTCCCTCCCACACACCATACCTTTCATGACTATGACCCTTTCAAACTGATGTCATGTACTAATCTAAAATAAGTAACAATATTGGCAATATGGCAATGAAGTGAAACCTTCTTTAGCTGGCTCAAGCAAGGAAAAGAGCAGTTCGCCATAGAAACTTGCCGACGCTTGAACGAGATGCTAGGGTCTTCTTCAGGGTGACAACAAAACTAGCGAGAACACTTATCACTTGTAGCAGGACAGACCAAAAGACCTGTGGTGACTTTTATATATACGTACATCCCTATGATCCAATGCTGTTAATGTGAGAATAAGTTGGTAATTTCCTGCAGTAAGAAAGACGTGGCTAGGCCAACCCCACGCCAGATCGTCACCACAATGTAAGGTAGCAACATCACCGAGAAGGTGTCCGAACACCGTCTGGTCCCATAAAGCGCACAACAGCTAGCAGAAAGGCCTTACAGCACAGTGGCAAACCTCGAACTGTTTGTCAACCTGTATGCAGAGGTAAGTACTCTTTTTTCTTGTCATTGGTAATTTACTTTCCTACAGTTTATTTATTAACCTAAGTGGAGCAATATAACAAATGACTTAGTCTTCAGGTTCAATTCATTAGAAAAACTGGTTAATAGGGTGACATCAGACAATTGAGAACACAAGACCCTGACCTTCCATTGAACTGAATGCAGCTCTTTGAAGTGATGAAATTGTTCAACTAAAGCGGTCGATCATCGTGTTTTGGTCATAACAGCAGGAAATACCGTGCTATGATCTAAGTGAGTCATCTGGTCTCTGCTGTGATCATACATTGATATAATCAGATAACCGCATTCGAAGAAATCAAGGTGTACGTACATGTGTGCAGTGTAAACTGATGGGACTGCGTGCAGAGACTTCATAGCAGGTACATGAACCACTTTCCAGTAGTGGGGACACAATTCCTGTTCACGGGCTGCCCCGTTTACACAGGGCATAGCAATTGGAGGTCTCCGGGAGAACCACCATTCTCTTGGTACTCCCACTGTTTGCTGTAGATGGTAAATCACCAGTGAACTTCAGCACTAACTTGCAAACAGTGCAATATACCACACTTCACATTACTCTCTGCTGACGAGTATATAACTAGGGCATACATTAAAATGCAACCAGCCTCGCTTAAATGTATATAGCTAGCTACTTCAGTAAAGTACAGTGCATGAGCGTAACTCGACCAGGGCAAGTACATTTTGGGCAATAATAGAACTGCAATCTGCTTTCACTGGCTGTCAGAAAGAAGGAATAGCAAGCCAGATGAGGCACTGGATGGCAGCTGGGCAATCGACACCTACATATTTGGAGCTGCGCAGGGAAGCCCATCCCTGCTGTGCTAACACAGTGCGCGTTATCGCTTCACCCGAGGAAACAGTGAAAGTGTTCCCGGCCATGCGGGGCAAATGACGTTAGCCAATAATGGCGGAATCGCCAACAGGCGTGTAGCCCTCGCTGGAGCAATGGGCGACGTTAACAACAATCTGAACCCAGCGAGCAGCGATGAAGTGGAGTGTTGAGCAGTTTTGTGGCTAACGGTGGCCAAGTAGAGCGTTTTGTTGTCGTGAGCGCCTGCGGAGAACATCGGGCGGAGGAATCAACTAAGCATATATCTATTAAAGAGGCCGGCCCTAATAATGCCCTGCATGGTCAAATGCACATACCACATAACAAGCAACTATCTATTATCATCATCATCATCATCACCACCTCATCATCATCACCTCATCATCACTGTTGTCATCATAGGCCATCATTGCTAAGATCATCATCAACAGGCTACACCACTATCTGCATAGTCAGACTTGTGGAACTGTTCCAAGTAAGCACCCAAACATGTGGGACGGGTGGTAAAGACTGTTGTTTCTACATTCTTTGAAGCACTTGTTGAAGTAGGCCACTTGGCCCCATTCAATTCACTGTCTCTGTTTATCGAGTGCATCCATCTAATAGTGGCCTGCCTACTTCTGTGAAAGTCACTGACTTAGTTTTCCATTTGCACAACCAACAGGGACACTACCAAAAGAGTATGGTGCAGAAAGTCCTTCCACAACAAAGTAACAAGTATTCAAATACGAGGGAGATTCCATGATCACCTAGCAAGCTGACATACAGTATGTGTCCTAGCGAACGGTAGTCCTCAGCGGTCGTGGTGGTGTGTAGTAAGCAAGAGAATTGTGTTGTGTAGTGCATTCAAAGTGATTTAACTGCTTCTTTGAACCTTGGAATTAACTAAGTATTGCAATGCTATGTATAATTCACCAGTTTATGTACACAACAGTTAGGCAATTATGCAATCTCTCTCGCTCCCTCCCCTCTCCTGTGGTCAGTGGTTACCTAGTGTGTAGTATCCTTGGTAACAACTTCAAAGCTTGGGAATGCATAGCAACAAATAACTTCCATCCTATACCATCCAGGTAAGTCCCACTGATCGGTTGAATGTGCTGTTTGATCAATAGTGTTCCTATGCTGTCACTTCCACTCTTCCATGGGATGCTCTGGAAAGCCATACAGCTGCATGCAGTGTGAGGGGTGACTATAGTAACAAGGCCCCTCCCTCACAGTGTGAGGGGTGACTAGAGCTAGTAACAAGGCCTCCCTCACAGTGTGAGGGGTGACTAGAGCTAGTAACAAGGCCTCCCTCACAGTGTGAGGGGTGACTAGAGCTAGTAACAAGGCCTCCTTCACAGTGTGAGGGGTGACTAGAGCTAGTAACAAGGCCTCCCTCACAGTGTGAGGGGTGACTAGAGCTAGTAACAAGGCCCCTCCCTCACAGTGTGAGGGGTGACTAGAGCTAGTAACAAGGCCTCCCTCACAGTGTGAGGGGTGACTATAGTAACAAGGCCCCTCCCTCACAGTGTGAGGGGTGACTAGAGCTAGTAACAAGGCCTCCTTCACAGTGTGAGGGGTGACTAGAGCTAGTAACAAGGCCCCTCCCTCACAGTGTGAGGGGTGACTAGAGCTAGTAACAAGGCCCCTCCCTCACAGTGTGAGGGGTGACTAGAGCTAGTAACAAGGCCTCCCTCACAGTGTGAGGGGTGACTAGAGCTAGTAACAAGGCCTCCCTCACAGTGTGAGGGGTGACTAGAGCTGGTAACAAGGCCCCTCCCTCACAGTGTGAGGGGTGACTAGAGCTAGTAACAAGGCCCCTCCCTCACAGTGTGAGGGGTGACTAGAGCTAGTAACAAGGCCCCTCCCTCACAGTGTGAGGGGTGACTAGAGCTAGTAACAAGGCCCCTCCCCCACAGTGACACATACCAATCAGTTAGCTCCATTGAAGTGAAAATTGGTCGGACAGCCAGGTCAGGCAAAATGATATGAAAAAACAGCTATTCCTAATCCCCTAACACGAGTACATATAAACCATACAGCATGCACAGCAGTGCAGTCTATGTAGGGATTGTGGTTGTATGTATGTTGTAAGCCTGTAATACAACAGGAAGTAAAGATATGTTAAGCAACCCTGGATCGCTTTCCAAACCATGGGTAATCATTACCAAGGTTACGAACCCTGCAAACCACTATTATGTGACACATTCCATAATCTACGTAACAACTACCCACAGATCGGAACTGACTGCAATATTGACTGTAGTCGCTGTATGTATATAGCGGAGCCTGTCTCAGACAGCCACCTGTGGGCCAATTATATAGCTTACCTTTCTAGAGAGGTGTCTGCTTTACAGAGGTAGGCTGCAATGTTTACTGCTGTGTTAGTGCTATTTGGGGCCAGGGAGGCTAGCTGTTTTAGAGAGGTGCCTGCCTTACACAGTGACCATCTTAGCTGGGTCTCATTGTAGTGCTGTTCCTATACAGGAGAAGAATCCATACATCTGGCAATATCTGCACATAACATTTGTAAAGGCCACTAAGATGATGACGTCAATTTGTTGAACGTGTGTTGGGATTTTTTTTCAAAATGCAAGCTGGTGCAGTCATGTCCGTGTGCTGCTTTAGCAGCATGGCTCCACCATCGGTTCTGACCCTTTCTGCCAGTTTACAGGTTGGGCGTGTCTATTGGGGACATATATACATCTATATACACCACCCCTATATACTTCACATTTCTGAAAGACATTCTCTATCCCCGAATCCATTAATATATAAAAACACACAGTTTAATGTATACATATTGCTTTAGATTATCTCGCTGAGCTGATTGTCGGACCAATATCCAATTGGTACGTAACTTTAAACATCCTGTTAAGTAAAAGTGCTACTGATGACAATGAAAGATGCAATTCATGAATGTAGACTTGCAATAACGTAGCTCCGAGTGACGCTGTGTGGTGAATGAAATGTGCTCTCTCATAAGTTCATGGAATATGCGCAACTGCGCCCAAATGTAATGTAGCTAAGCCAAACATGTACCTAGCTACCATGCACAAGTCGCAGCCTTTTAAACTACCGCAAGCAAAGTTGGCATCAAACCTTGTTGCCTGACAGAGTTATGCTGGCGCGTTCTTTTCGCGGCCCTTTCCTTTCCCATTCTCTTAGTAACACAGAGACTTAGACTGAAGGTTGTAGATGCTTCATCATACAGCGGCAGCCATTTTTCTTCTTCCGGAAGCACTCTTGTAATGAGTTCATACAGTATAGCGACGTCCTTCGCTTAGCAAAGTCTATAGCTAGGCTGAAGAACATAGGACTGTCATGATGTCAGAGGGTTGCGAGCTGCAGAGGGAAGGTATAAAACGGCTGAGAGGCAGTGCTGAAGCAAGCACTCAAAAGCAAGAAGACATAGCTAGCTGAGCACTCAAGATCAAGAAGTTATTCCAGAGCACAATGGAAAGTCAAAGGAGTCTACTTACTTCTGCAAGCACAACCAGGCTGTTCCTTCTCCCGGTGGTCCTGATGCAGCTGATGTGTTCCACCAGTACTGGGATGCCGGTGCACGATCATGTAGTGAAACCCAATACAGAGATGGAGACGGTCAAGTCAAGCTGTGTCTCTGCAGATGGTCATGCCACAGCCTTCAGTTACTCCTGTATCAAAACTGCAACTGCAGAAGCGTTGTACGACACAATGGGTAATATATGCGACAAGCAAAATGATGTAAGTGATGTATACTATAGAACTACACAGTCAACTCAGCCTTAGTTGTGTATAGCAAGCTAAATGTATTATATTATATAGGTGCTTGGATGCAAGTCACATGCATGCAAGTAACCTGACGTACACTGAGGTGAATTTATACAGACTCACATGTATACTTATAGTACTAGCTTGTTGCAGGCTATAGTGGCAGGTGTCTAACTGTATATTATGCATATGGATTGACATGTTGTCTTAATTCCTTTTCCTGGCAGGCACCTCTTCCAGAATTAACTATTGCACTGGATCTCACCAACTCTACAGTCTGTACAGCTGCACAGTCAAACCTCACCCTGCTGTATCATCTCTTGACTACGAGTCATGCCAGCAGCTCAACTTACAATGGCTATCTCGGTAACATTACTGCGAATCTTAGCTCCCATGAGCCAGAAGTATCTTTGGTGAGTGAGTGCATATATACAGGAATTCGAAACCTTGAGACAAGTTGATACAGCAGTAAAGTTTGTACTTGTATATGTATGTCATATAATAGTACATGTGGCCCACATACACTAGAGGTATCACACACTAGCTATAATACCTATTATGTGTTTTTATCATACAGAATGCATTTCAGCTGCTGCAATGCGTAACTTTAAGCTATCCCTACACCTTCCTCTTCTTCAATGTAGAGTAATCTTGTCAGTGAATGTCAATTGAGTGTACCCTCCAGCTTGAATGGAATTCAAGCTGCTCTTGAAAGCCACTACAATGGAGAAGGCATAGAAAACTATGCACGTGATGTGAAGACTCTAACCTGCTATCTGTGGCAGACTTTTCAGACGTGGAAGTTTGAACCAGGCAGCTGCAGCATCAGAAACAACTAGTCATTTCATTACTGGAACTGCCCATGCAAGCAGTATAAATAACACATAACTTGTAGGGTCATAAATTGTTTCATTATACTTTAGCCCTCATGTATATTCCATATACATGACTTTTATGCATATAATACATTAGAGATTATATTGTATAAAATACATCAGTTTTATTCTACAGTATAATAGGCAACTAAACAACCTTATAATTATTTATATATATTTTGCAATAGTATTGGATTATTGGAATAATGCTATTATTGGCAAAAATTTTATTAGTTTGTAATATACCACCACACGCACGGTACATGTAAGTTGCAATAATTATGCGTACATATGCAGTTTATGTGCCAGTGACATTAGGGAAAAGACTATATGGCCATCAACACAAGTTGCAGAAGGTAACCACTGCACCAGTGCATGGAAGTAGAGGGTTTGATAGAAGGACAACGCTACCAGCACATGCAAGTTGCTGTTCGATCGTGAAGGTCAGGGGATGTGAGAAAGGATCAATCGGTGCAAGTTGGAGCAGGATGCAGCAAATGATTGTGCATGACAGCTGCTAAACCATGTCCTGTAACAGTGAAACCTGTCTAAGACAGCCACCTGTGGGCCAGTTCTATGACTGACTACATGCATGGCTTCTCTACGTACATAGATTGCAATGTTGTAGTGCTATTTGGGGTTAGGGAGTTTGGCTGTTTAAGATCTAGAGATGTGGCTGCCTATCACAGTGACCATCTTAGACATGCAGGTTCCATCGCATGTACAGTTTACCATATTTGTGTCCCAAGTGTAATACACTATACGCTGGATGCATATGATCAAGATCGCATGCATGCTTGGTTAATAGTACTGCATGCATGCAAAACATTATAACATGACCAATGCACTCCATGCAAGCCCGTGCAGCCTCTTGAGTGTCTAGCTCCACGCACACATGTACATCAAACAAGAGGATGTACATGGAGTTAATTAACTAGCAAAAAGAGCTTACATGCACCTGCAACATAATATACAAGCATGCATTAAATTGTATTTCTTACAATCCATAAATTACAATTTGTGTCATTGTGCATACACGGCATGAATATTAGCTGGCCTCTGAGGCATCACTCCTAATATCATTGGATAGGTAAATGGTAAGGCTGTACTTGTAGGTGCAAAAGGGAAGCTGAATAGCCGGAATGCATATGGTTGTGCAGTAGTAGGAGGCGCATCAAAATGTTGCCAGATGTAGGGATGGTGCAAATGTATTCAAGTCAGTGAGTGTTAATGATCTGCATGGGTTTTGCAGGGACAGGCTGGTCCCCCTCTTTGCATGGACCAGCCTCCTCCTTGTTCCTATGGTTTTTCCGCCAGGTGGTTTGCCATGCCCTTCAGAGACACACTGCACCATCCCTACATCTGCCCTTGTTTTTGAAGGAAACATTTTTACGCACCCTTATCATTGATGATCACCTTGTGGTCACAAGGGACTTGTCACAAGGGACTTTCAAAGGGAAAGTATCTATTATCACCCATTGTGTGGCTTGACAACCACCCACATTTGGCACCCATATATATGTGCGCTTACCTTGCTATTTTCAACAGTGACTTTGCAGTCTGGACATGTCTTGTGTCCAAACTGGCATGTTTCCAAGTGGCTCTCCCACTTTCTTCCTCACAAACTGATCTGGGTAGTAGTACTGAAGAGAACACAGGAAGAGAGGAAGGCTTACAGACAGACAAGCATCTGTGGTTAGCAGGATGTATGCAGCTGTACGTAGCTGAGTTTGTGATGAACTGAATGTCAAGCTACACACATAGATCATGTACACAGAACAGGCAGTGCCTATTGTACCTATCATTTAAGACCAGCCCAAACCCTAACCCTAACATACAGTAAGCGTCCCACAGAAAAATGGTGCCTATTCCCTATTCATGACCTGCCAATCCACTGCATGTCAATACAGAATATCTGAAAAGGTAGTACAGTCATACAGCCCAGTAGACGTCATGCCTTCTCTTCACTCACCACAGTGTCACCATTGGGGCGCTTGTCACCTTCAAATTTCTCCCCACAATCAGGAGCTAAATTATATGATATCATTGCCTTCAGACTCTGACATGTCCGTCCTTGCACTTGGCATTCTGTGCTGTTTGAGTTGAGTGTAGTGAAGCCATATTGAAGGTGGATAGGAATGCAGGCCATCCAATGAACCATCCACATCTGGTGGATTGGATATGATGACTCCATTGTGACTGTGCATCTCATGATCTTATGACTTTTCTCCCCTGTGCAGAGGAGAGAGAAAGTCATGTGGTGAGGGCTGCCGATATAATTTCATATCCTTTTCTTCTTATAGTCTTTTCTTAGTACATTCTTAGATACTTCTTTACTTTGAAATGTAATGAAATTTTCCTTTAAACTGGAGAGCATTTAGAAATGGTCAGTCGTGCATGGAACAGCCTTTCCTCCCTTAGTCAGCTGCTTGGGTAGAGATGATTGCACATTGAACAGCCTTTCTGCCTTTCTTTTGTGTGTGTGTGTGTAGTGTCTGTATGAAAGTGCGTACATACTTGTATATACCTACATGTCACACAAGCAATTGCTCTATAAGTGCACGCAGACATATGCACATTGCGTTAACAGAAGAGACAATGGTTCCACATAATTATATGACAATCACTCAACATGTTCACATCCATGCTATGTATTTAGCATACAGTGTCTCTTCACTTGTGTGCTTTGCAACCTCACTGCATACCAGCAAGGTGAGGAAATAATCATATTCATAGCTGGGGTGCAAAGTGTAACATTTTTGAACCACATGCTTGTGTCCTAGCAACCAGGCACACAACCTACTAATAGTAACAATAACACAATGGGGAAAGTACTGTCAATGATATAACAACATGACTTAGTACCATCACACCCAAAATTGGTGTAAATTGGTTGCCACAGTGAGCATACCCTTTTGCAGTGTGATGTTCACTCCAACCATGCAGTACATAACATACCATTATGCGAACAGTTGGTAAGAGAGTAAGCACTTAATGGTACATTTCACCGGGGAATACGGCATCCCCTGCAGACGAATACCGCATTCGATGCAGACATCAGGCATCTGGTGCCCCAATGAACTTCACCGGCGAATACCGCATCTGATGCAGACATCAGGCACCTGGTGCCCCAATGAACTTCACCGGCGAATACCGCATCCGATGCAGACATCGGGCATCTGGTGCCCCAATGAACTTCACCGGGGAATACGGCATCCCCTGCAAACATCGGGCATCTGGTGCCCCAATGAACTTCACTGGGGAATACCACATCCGCTGCAGACATCGGGCATCTGGTGCCCCAATGAACTTCACTGGGGAATACGGCATCCCCTGCAAACATCGGGCATCTGGTGCCCCAGTGAACTTCACCGGGGAATACGGCATCCCCTGCAAACATTGGGCATCTGGTGCCTCAGTGAACTTCACCGGGGAATATGGCATCCCCTGCAAATATCGGGCATCTGGTGCCCCAGTGAACTTCAATGGGGAATACGGCATCCCCTGCAACACAAAATACCTAATGGTACAATTAAAATGCACAAATGGCATACTAAGTTTGAGGAGGTCCTCCCACTGTACACAACATATATACCATCAGGCTTAGCTGTGCTCTGGGTAGCTATGTCCTTAGATAGCTTGTATAGGATTCCAAATAAACTCTTGTCATTAATTTTGGTTATGAATTACTTCAAAGTCTCTTAATCTATCAGAAATGACATGACATTGTGGATACTGGTGTCAGTGTGAACGTCACACTAAAGTAATGGTGTGACTGATCACACTCTTGGTGTGAGCACTGACTGGTGTGATTGTTGCACCACATGTTTAACAGTGTATATGTGTGTGTGTGTAGTGTCTGTGTATGTAAGTGTGTACATGCATACTTGTATGTACATGTCACACAAGCCGTTGCTCTATAAGTGCTCTAACCTTTTGTGCTTTGCAACCTTACTGCATACCAGCAAGGTGAGGAAATAATCATATTCATAGCTGGGGTGCAAAGTGTAACATTTTTGAACCACATGCTTGTGTCCTAGCAACCAGACACACAACCTAATATTAGTAACAATAACACAATGGGGAAAGTACTTCAATGATAATATAGAAACATGACTTAGTACCTACACTCAAGTGCAGGTCACATGTTTAAACTAGTAGTGCAATATGTCTGATGATTGACTGACCGCCTGGACAACTACAGCACCATAACGACACAAACAGACAACAACACCCACTGTATTAATACATAGTAAATATGCCCTGGACTATATGTCAATGATATAGCAAATGCATTAGTCCCCAGATGTGAGTCATCCAATTGAAGCAAGTTGTGTATCACGTCTGATGACTGATCACACAAGCCCCTTCATGAGAACACGATATACCTTTCGTGGCTATGACACTTTCAAACTGATGTCATATACTAATCTAAAATAAGTGCCAATTGTGGCAATAGTGTGCAATGAAGTGAAGGTTTCTTAGCTGGCTCATGCAAGGGAAAGAGTAGTTTGCCTTAATCAACAGGGTTGGAACCTTGCAATTGCCGACACTTGAACCAGATGCTAGGGTCTTCTTCAAGGGAGCAATGCTTATCACTTGTAGCAGGACCGACCAAAAGTGATCCAACACATCCGGTGACAGATTTCACCCTGAAGAAACTTGAGCCTCTGGTTGAAACATTAGCAAGGTTCCAACCCTGTTGATTATGCTGGTATTGAGAGAGCTGCCCTTTCTCACACTGTGCAATGATACAACAAGTGATCACACGAGAGACCTTTCGTGAATCGCATTTATTTGTTCTGCTGCTGTTGATCGGAAAGATTCTGCAATTCTACTATCCCAACTTATTTTGTGCCAACAATGGAAAATGAAGAGTTAGTATTTCACATGCGACTCCACTGGATTCAAGCCATTGGACAAGTTGGGTAAGTGGGTGACATCTGAAGGTTGATTATACACAAGACCTTTAGTGCATGACCTTTATACATCCCTTTGATCTAATGCTGTTGATGTGAGAAAAAGGAGTAACTGTAGCAAATTCATTTTCCTATGCTATTTTTAGTAACCCAAGTGGAGCAATAAACAAATGACATACATAGTCTCCAGATTCAAGTCATTAGACAAACTGGTCAAAAGGGTGACATCAGACAATTGTCTATCATCGTGTTTTGGTGAGAACAGTAGGAAATACCGTGCTATGATTTAATAAGTCATCGTTATATAGTCACTTCAACTTAACATACGTCATCTGACCTCTGCTGTGATCATACATTGATATAATCAGATAACCGCATTCGAAGAAAACAAAATGCATGCATGCTTGGTTAATAGTACTGCATGCATGCAAAATATTACGTCCTTGCACTTGGCATTCTGTGCTGTTTGAGTCGAGTGTAGTGAAGCCATATTGGTGCTATATGAGGTAGATAGGGAGCGTAATGGTTAACCCTACAACAGACAGCTCTGATGATGATCGACTAGAAACCTTTGGACGCAGGCCATCCAATGAACCATCCACATCTGGTGGATTGGATATGATGACTCCATTGTGACTGTGCATCTCATGATCTTCTGGCTTTTCTCCCCTGTGCAGAGGAGAGAGAAAGTCATGTGGAGAGGGCTACCGATATAATTTCATATCCTTCTTTCATATAGTCTTTTCTTAGTACACTCTTAGATACTACTTAACTTTGAAGTGTAACGAAATATTCCTCTAAACTGGAAAGCATTTAGAAATGGCCAGTCATGCATGGAACAGCCTTTCCTCCCTTAGTCAGCTGCGACCAATCATGACTGAGCTTTGGGTCGAGATGATTGCACACTTAGCCATTGAACAACCTTTCGTTGTGTGTGTGTGTGTGTGTGTGTGTGTGTGTGTGTGTGTGTGTGTGTGTGTGTGTGTGTGTATGTGTGTGTGTGTGTGTGTATGTGTGTATGTGTGTGTGTGTGTGTGTGTGTGTGTGTGTGTGTGTGTGTGTGTGTGTGTGTATATGTGTGTGTGTGTAGTGTCTGTGTATGTAAGTGTGTACATGTATACTTGTATGTACATGTCACACAAGCAATTGCTCTATAAGTGCACGCAGAAATATGCACTGACAGACCACCTGGACAACTACAGCACCATAACGACACAAACAGGCAACAACACCCACTGTATTAATACGTAGTAAATATGCCCTGGACTGTATGTCTATGATACAGCAAAATGCATTAGTCCCCAGATGTGAGTCATCCAATTGAAGCAAGTTGTGTATCACGTCTGATGACTGATCACACAAGCCCCTTCATGAGCACACGATATACCTTTCGTGGCTATGACACTTTTAAACTGATATCATGTACTAATCTAAAATAAGTGCCAATTGTGGCAATACTGTGCAATGAAGTGAAGGTTTCTTAGCTGGCTCATGCAAGGGAAAGAGTAGTTTGCCTTAATCAACAGGGTTGGAACCTTGCCAACGCTTGAACCAGATGCTAGGGTCTTCTTCAGGGCAACAATAAAACTAGCAAGAACACTTATCACTTGTAGCAGGACAGACCAAAAGTGATCCAACACATCCGGTGACAGATTTCACCCTGAAGAAACTTGAGCCTCTGGTTGAAACATTAGCAAGGTTCCAACCCTGTTGATTATGCTGGTATCGGAAGAACTGCCATTTCACACACTGTGCAATGATACAACAAGTAATCACATGAAAGACCTTTCGTGAATCGCATTTATTTGTTCTGCTGCTGTTGATGGGAAAGATTCTGCAATTCTACTATCCCAACTTATTTTGTGCCATCATCATCATCATCATCATCATCATCATTAGAACACAATCCCCGAAACACTTGGGGGTCATTCATACATACAAATGAAAATTGAGCTTTTAGTATAATTATATTGTCATAGGTTAGATACTATAGTATAGTAGTAGCAGATGTCAAAGTGATAAGGGGAGCAGAGTTAGACAGTGACCATTACCTAGTACTAATGAAGGTGTGCCTGAAACCAAAGAAGCCGAGGAAGGAGACAGGTTTGACTAGGGAGAAGCTGAGGGTGAACAAGTTAGAAGACAGCGTCACAAGGAGGAGATTCCAGGTTGAGCTTAGTAGTAGATTTAGACAGAGGAAATGTGTGGGTGGAGATGATGTGGAGAGGGTGTGGCAGGAGTTCAGAGACTCGATCACAGAAGCAACAGAAAAGGTAGTGGGTAGAAGTAAGAAAAGAATAAAAAAGGCAACTAGCTGGTGGAGTGAGGAGGTGAAACAGGCAGTACGAAAGAAGAAAGACATGTACAAGAAGGCTTTAGGAGAAAGGTCGGACAGAGCTTGGGCAGATTATAAGGTGGCAAAGAAGGAGGCAAAACGTGTGGTAAGGGAGCCGAAGGAAGCAGACTGGGTAAGATGTGGAGAGCAGCTGCAAAAGAACTTTCTCGAAAATCGCAGGGTATTTTGGAGGAAAGTGAAAGAAAAGGAGAGTACAAGTAGACTGAAAGCCGGAATTGAGGGAAAGGATGGCAAGTTGCTGACAGACACTGTTGAGGTGAAGAAGAGGTGGATGGAGCATTTTAGTGAGTTGTTAGAAGGTGATGGGGGAGACGTAGATATGGTGCTGGAAGAAAGGGAGATTGAGGAAGGACTATCGGAGGAGATTACAGAAGAGGAGATTAGGAGAGCTATAGCAAGACTGAAGAGGGGCAAAGCTGCTGGAGTGTGTGGTATACAGGGAGAAATGTTGAAGGCCGGAGGGGACACAGTGGTCAGATGGTTGCACATAATCTTCAATATAGTGTGGGAAGAAGGAAAAGCTCCTGAGGACTGGCAGAAGGCAGTGATAGTTGCAATACATAAGAAAGGAAGCAAGATGTTGTGCAAGAATTATAGAGGGATCAGTCTGCTCAGTATCCCAGGCAAAATCTTTGCGAAGTTTCTGGATGCCAGAATACGCCAGGTGACAGAAGGTCAGGTGATGGAAGAGCAAGCAGGTTTTAGAGTGGGAAGAGGATGTAGAGACCAAATCTTTGTTATGAGACAGTTGGCAGAGAAGACTATTGAGAAGGATGGTAAAATGTATGCTGCATTTATTGACCTGGAAAAGGCTTATGACAAAGTCTGGAGAGAAGATATGTGGAGGACTTTAGCTACATATGGAGTGTCAGGCAGACTTTTGAGAGCTGTGAAAGCCCTGTATGAAAACAGCAAGGCCAGGGTGAGAGTGGAAGATGAACTGACGGAGTGTTTTGAGGTGCGGCAGGGAGTGAGGCAAGGATGTCCCCTATCCCCATGGCTTTTTAATGTCTTCTTGGACATGGTGGCCCGAGAAGCAAGGGCTCAGTTTAATGGAGGAGTCAGACTGGACAAGTGTACAATGCAACTACTAATGTTCGCAGATGATACAGTCCTCCTTGCTGAGACAGAAGAAGATCTGCAACACAATGTTAAAGAGTTCAGTAAAGCGGTGAAGCGGCATAGATTGGCAATGAACACGGAAAAGACAACAACAATGGTTTTTAGTAGGAAGCAGGTGAATTGTAGTGTGGAGGTAGACGGCCGGAAACTGGAGAATGTAGGGAAGCAAACATATCTGGGAGTGATTCTGAATGAGGATGGGAGAATGGAATGTGAGTTGGAGAAGAGAATTGGTGCAGCTTTAAGTGCAGCGGGGGCAGTCAGAAGCCAAGTGTTTGAGAGCAGAGAATTGAGTAGAAGTGCAAAGATGCTGGTGTACAAGGCAATGATAGAGCCAACATTGACGTATGGTGCAGAATCTTGGGTGTTAAAGGAGAGGGAGAAACAAAGAGTTCAGGCAGCTGAGATGAGAGTGGTAAGGAAGATAGCAGGAGTGAAGAGAATAGATCACGTAAGAAATGACGACATTAGAACACAGTTAGGGCAGGAAGGAATTGTGGAAATATATTTTGTGCCAACAGTGGAAAATGAAGAGTTAGCATTTCACATATGACTCCACTGGATTCAAGTCATTGGACAAGTTGGGCAAGAGGGTGACATCTGAAGGTTGACTACACACATGACCTTTAGTGCATGACCTTTATACATCCCTTTGATCTAAAGCTGTTGACATGAGAAAAAGGAGTAACTGTAGCAAATTCATTTTCCTATGCTATTTTTAGTAACCCAAGTGGAGCAATAAACAAATGACATACATAGTCTCCAGATTCAAGTCATTAGACAAACTGGTCAAAAGGGTGACATCAGACAATTGTCTATCATCGTATTTTGGTGAGAACAGTAGGAAATAACATGCTATGATTTAATAAGTCATCGTTATATAGTCACTTCAACTTAACATACGTCATCTGACCTCTGCTGTGATCATACATTGATATAATCAGATAACCGCATTCGACGAAAACAAAGTGCATGCATGCTTGGTTAATAGTACTGCATGCATGCAAACATTATAACATGACCAATGCACTCCATGCAAGCACGTGCAGCCTCTTGAGTGTCTAGCTCCACGCACACATGTACATCAAACAAGAGGACGTACATTGAGTTAAGTAACTAGCAAAAAGAGCTTACATGCGCCTGCAACATACAAGCATGCATTAAATTGTATTTCTTACAATCTACAAATTACAATTTGTGTCACTGTGCATACACGGCATGAATATTAGCTGGCCTCTGAGGCATCACTCCTAATATCATTGCCCTCGGACTCTGACATGTCCGTCCTTGCACTTGGCATTCTGTGCTGTTTGAGTCGAGTGTAGTGAAGCCATATTGGTGCTATGAAGTGGGTAGGGAGCGTAATGGTTAACCCTACAACAGACAGCTCTGATGATGATCAACTAGAAACCTTTGGACGCAGGCCATCCAATGAACCATCCACATCTGGTGGATTGGATATGATGACTCCATTGTGACTGTGCATCTCATGATCTTATGACTTTTCTCTCCTGTGCAGAGGAGAGAGAAAGTCATGTGGTGAGGGCTGCCGACATAATTTCATATCCTTCCTTCCTATAGTCTTTTCTTAGTACACTCTTAGATACTTCTTTACTTTGAAGTGTAATGAAATTTTCCTTTAAACTGGAAGGCATTTAGAAATGGCCAGTCATGCATGGAACAGCCTTTCCTCCCTTAGTCAGCTGCGACCAGTCATGACTGACCTTTGGGTCGAGATGATTGCACACTTAGCCATTGAACAGCCATTCTTTGTGTGTGTGTGTGTGTGTGTGTGTGTGTGTGTGTGTGTGTGTGTGTGTGTGTGTGTGTGTGTGTGTGTGTGTGTGTGTGTGTGTGTGTGTGTGTGTGTGTGTGTGTGTGTGTGTGTGTGTGTGTGTGTGTGTGTGTGTAGTGTCTGTGTATGTAAGTGTGTACATGCATACTTGTATGTACATGTCACACAAGCAATTGCTCTATAAGTGCACACAGAAATATGCACTGACTGACCACCTGGACAACTACAGCACCATAACGACGCAAACAGGCAACAACACCCACTGTATTAATACATAGTAAATATGCCCTGGACTATATGCCAATGATACAGCAAAATGCATTAGTCCCCAGATGTGAGTCATCCAATTGAAGCAAGTTGTGTATCACGTCTGATGACTGATCGCACTAGCCCCTTCATGAGCACACGATATACATTTCGTGGCTATGACACTTTCAAACTGATGTCATGTACTAATCTAAAATAAGTGCCAATTGTGGCAATAGTGTGCAATGAAGTGAAGGTTTCTTAGCTGGCTCATGCAAGGGAAAGAGTAGTTTGCCTTAATCAGCAGGGTTGGAACCTTTGCCGATGCTTGAACAAGATACTAGGTCTTCTTCAGGGGGACAATAAAACTAGCGAGAACACTTATCATTTGTAGCAGGACCAACCAAAAGTGATCCAACACTTCTGGTGACAGATTTCACCCGGAAGAAACTTGAGCGTCTGGTCGAAACATTAGCAAGGTTCCAACCCTGTTGATTATGCTGGTATTGGGAGAGCTGCCCTTTCTCACACTGTGCAATGATACAACAAGTGATCACACGAGAGACCTTTCGTGAATCGCATACAATATTATTTGTTCTGCTGTTGTTGATGGGAAAGATTCTGCAATTCTACTATCCCAACTTATTTTGTGCCAACAGTGGAAAATAAAGAATTAGGATTTCACATGCGACTCCTCCGGATTCAAATCATTGGACAAGTTGGGCAAGAGGGTGACATCTGAAGGTTGACTACACACAAGACCTTTAGTGCATGACCTTTATACATCCCTTTGATCTAATGCTGTCGATGTGAGAAAAGGAGTAACTGTAACTAATTCATTTTCCTATGCTATTTTTAGTAACCCAAGTGGAGCAATAAACAAATGACATACATAGTCTCCAGATTCAAGTCATTAGACAAACTGGTCAAAAGGGTGACATCAGACAATTGTCTATCATCGTGTTTTGGTGAGAACAGTAGGAAATAACATGCTATGATTTAACAAGTCATCGTTATATAGTCACTTCAACTTAACATACGTCATCTGACCTCTGCTGTGATCATACATTGATATAATCAGATAACCGCATTCGACGAAAACAAAGTGCATGCATGCTTGGTTAATAGTACTGCATGCATGCAAAACATTATAACATGACCAATGCACTCCATGCAAGCCCGTGCAGCCTCTTGAGTGTCTAGCTCCACGCACACATGTACATCAAACAAGAGGACGTACATTGAGTTAAGTAACTAGCAAAAAGAGCTTACATGCGCCTGCAACATACAAGCATGCATTAAATTGTATTTCTTACAATTCATAAATTACAAGTCATGTCACTGTGCATACACGGCATGAATATTAGCTGGCCTCTGAGGCATCACTCCTAATATCATTGCCCTCGGACCCAGACATGTCCATCCTTGCACTTGGCATTCTGTGCTGTTTGAGCTGAGAGTTGAGTGTAGTGTGTGTGTGTGTATGTGTGTGTGTGTGTGTGTGTGTGTGTGTGTGTGCGTGTGTGTGCGTGTGTGTGTGTGTGTGTGTGTGTGTGTGTGTGTGTGTGTGTGTGATGTATTTAGCACACAGTGTCACTAAACAGTCTCACTAAACATGCTTAGTTAGCAACTTCACTGTATACCAACAAGGTGAGGAAATAATCATATTCATAGCTGCTGCTGCCCACAACAAAGTGTAACATTTTTTAACTACATGCTTGTGTCCTAGCAACCAGACCACTGAAGTGGCACAAACACCTACTATTAGTAACACACCTACTATTAGTAACAATAACACATTGAAGAACTACTGTCTATGATATATCAAATGACTTAGTCCCTACACTCATGTGACATGTCTTATGGTTAACTGACCACAGGAGACCTTCGCAAGTATACAATGCCTTTCAAGAATTACATCCCTCTGACATCTGATGTCATTGCATGATGCGAAGGAGTTGTTAGTTCTATTGACCCAAGCCTAAAGTTAGCAACATTACTGTGTAATACTGTGCAATACTGTGTAATGAAGTGAGGGCTTCTAAGCTTGCTTAGGCATGATGAAGGACAGTTGCCAGCTTAATCAACAGGGTTGGAACCTTAAGCTTGACGATATTTCAGCCAGATGCTCTGGTCTTCTTCAGGGTGAAAATATATAACTAGCTAGCAGGAGCACCTATCACTTATAGCATGGGCAACCAAACATGATCCACCACTTCCAGTGCATGACACCCAACTTTCAGCGACAGTAAATGATGAGATATATATAACTATATATGAATGCGTGGACACACACTAGCTAATATTTTCACTCTAAAGAAGACCAGAGGATCTGGTTGAAACCTTACCAAGGTTACAGCCCTGTTGTTTAAGCTCATATTTGGAGAGCTTTGTTACTAGCTTACCATTTCTTACATTGTGCAATGTATTATAGTAATTGATCATATGAGAGACCTGCATGAATGGTATCAAATTGATCATAAATTTGTTGTTGATTTGAAAGAGTCTGTAATTACTCATAACTAAATTTTACTATCCATTATAGAAAGAACGTGCTATGATTTAACGATGACATAGTCTCCTGACTGAAGTCAGTGGACAAGTTGGACAACATGCGGGGTGACATCTCACACACGCATTTTATGATCTATTTATCTTGATCTAATGTTGTTGATGGGTAAAAAATGAACTCATAATTTATATTAGATTTTCAAAGCTTTATTTAGTAACACATACAAGCAGAATGATGTAACAAATGACTTAGTCTCCAGATTCAAGTCATTATCCATTGGGCAGATCAGTATAAACAGAATGATGTCTTACAAACTACCACGCAAGACCATTCACGAGCTATATAGCTTAAGCCCTAACCCTTTGCAGTTGATAATTGTGCTTTCAGTGGCAGTGTATGTATAATGCCGTGCTTTGATTTAACCCCATTACATGCATGTGATACCATCATCACATGCCATCAATGCAAGGCTAAAGATGAGAACAAGTCTGCATGTTTCATGGCACTGCAAGGTGACAACCTATTGATGACCTATACTTCCAGTGGCAGTGACAAGATGCATGTATAGCTATAATAGAAGATGCTCACACTGCATGGTGTCGATATTAAATTTGCCCTGAAGAAGACCAGAATATCTGGTTGAAACATCAGCAAGTTTCCAGCCCTGTTGTTAAGCTGAAATTAACAATTGACTTAGTCTCTGCGAATCCAAGACATTGGACAAATTGGATGAGTGGATGGCATCTCATACAATTAAACCTTTGGTGACGCACAGCCCTTTGATCAGATGTTGTCGATGTGAAAAAAAGGAGTTGGTAATCATACAGACTGAATATTTTTCCAAAGCTTTATTGCTGTACCTATTATACTTTTAATATTAACAAAATAAAGTAAGATCTTAGTAAATATATATATATACAAATATGCAGTATAATAAGAAAATTTCATAAATAACAACTACTAAGTAGTATGGATGTGTAAAGGTAGCTAAGTAAAATCTAAAATATATAATTATGAATACCTACATCAAAATTAATACACCCTATACGTACCTATTCATGTATTGGCAATACAGAATACTATTAGGAGCACAGCCCTATAGCTCTTGTACATGCACATGCATGGGGATTGTCATAATAAAAAATAATAAAATTAAACTATATATATATGCATTGCAAACATATACATGACCATACTATACATTGCAAACATATACATTACAATACTATGCATTGTAAGCTTTATTTAGCAACACTACTATAGTGGAATGATGTAACAAGTGACGTAGTCTCCAGATTCACGTATGCACTGTTTGTTCTAGATGGTACATTGTAGTTAAGCTTCTGCACTGACTTGCGAACAGTGCGGCATATACGTAGCTACCTCACTTCGCATTACCCTATGGCCTATGCTGACGAGTAGCTAGCAAGGAACCCTTCTCTTGCAGTGCAAAACGCTCTTCCATCTGCCCATACAGGCACATTGCTTTATGTTACTTTGCTGAACTGGCTGCCGGACCACTATCCACTTAGTAAGTCTACAAATTCTAAGAACAAGAAAATGATCACCCCTGTACACAGGCCCGGAGGAAGCACTTTAAAGGTGGTCAGGCCAAGTCAGAACAATATTACCTAGACAGCCACTTGCACAGGCCAGGAAGTACTTTAGCTATAGAAAAGCATTGGCAGACCTAAAAATCTGGTCAGGCCATGGCCTGGGCAGCCTGGGTGGTTCCGCCGGGCATGGTACTGTAGCTAACATGCATGACCGTGCAATCCACTGTTGCTATTCAAGATGCAGACTTCCAATAGCAATTCACCACTGTACCATAACACACGGTGACAATGTACAACACAAGACATGTGCTCTCTCAGATGTTCACCTTCGCCTAAATATCACGTAGACAGTTAGCTACGGTGCATACGACACGACCATGCAAATGTCGGCACTGCGGTAAGGAAAATTGGCAATTAGCCATGTTGCTCAACAGAGCTATGCTAGCTCCTTCTGTTCTCGGCCCTTTCCTTTCCCATTCTCTTATATAGGAGCTTAGATTGAAGTCTAGAAGATTCATCGTACAGCGGCAGCCATTTTGCTTCCACACGTATAATAATTATAGCTCCTACATACACACGCCCGATGCGATGGGCCCCCGAAGGGATAAGTGTAAAAACAGGAAACGGAATTGCATGTGATGTGTTGAAGTTAGTGAGAAAAACGTAGAGCACTGAGCTCTACAGCATGATGTCATTTAGCTACAAGCTGCAGAGGGAAGGTATAAAACGGCTGAGAGGCAGTGCTGAAGCAAGCTTAAGAGCAAAGACAAGTCTACAAACTTCAGTCTCAAGCAAGCACTCAAGAGCAACAAGTTATCCCAGAGCACAATGGAAACTCAAAAGCGTCTACTTACCACTGCAAGCACAACCAGGATGTTCCTTCTCCCAGCGGTCCTGCTGCAGTTCCATCTAATGTATTCCACTGGGATCCCAGTGAGATGCACTGCAGTGACAGAAATACCGTTAACAGTCAAGTCAAGCTGTGTCTCTACAGATGGTCCTGCCACAGCCTTCAGCTACTCTTGTATCAGAAGTGCAACTGCAAGGGCAATGTACTGTGACTTGAGTTGCATCATTGACCAGCTAAATATTGTAAGTGCTAGTGCATAGTCATTAAATAGTCAACTTCAGTCTTATCTTGGCTACATAATTATGTGCATGCACTGGTTGGCAACTAAATGTACTGGTGCGTGCTGGGTACATTTCTCGTGCATGCAAGTGTATACTTGTATTACGTACTAGCTGGTTGTAGGCTGTAGTGGCAGGTGTCTGACTTTGATTGACTCATTGTCCTCCTTATCCTGTCAGAATTCTAGTCAACCTCCAACTGTTGCACTGGATCTCACCAACTCTACCAACTACACAGCTGCACAGTCAAACCTAACCCTGTTCTACCACCTCTTGCAACTGAGTACAAGCACTTCACAGTACGGTAACCGTCTCAGAAGCATTACTGAGAATCTTGACTCCAATGAAGTACCTCTGGTGAGTGAGTGCATGTACATGAAACTGTGACAAAGTTGATGCTGAAGCTTAAGACTATATCATGCAATGTACATAACAGTATACATGGTCAAGAGTTGGAGGTTTGCGCAGGTTGGAGGTATGCACGTAACATATATGTGGCTCACACTACAGGTACTGGCTGCATATAATTATGTAGACACAAGCATTCTAGCTGTATGTACTTTACAATGTGCCTTAGTTAAATACCCTTACCCTCCTCTCATGTAGACTGATCTTGTCAGTCAATGCCAACTGAGTGTGCCCTCCAACCCCACTGAAGACATTCAAGACACTCTTAAGAACCACTACAGTGATCCAAACGAGGGTATAGAAAAGTATGAACATGATGTGAAGAGTCTATCCTACTATCTATGGCTTACTTTTCGAGAGTGGGGGGGGGCGGATGCTGATTGCGCCTGCCAGTAATAGGAACAACTCATGACTTGAATAGTCCAGGCTTAGCATTACAAATAGCACAGAACCTATAATGTTTTACATATTAAATACACTTTAGCCTTCGCTGTACACTTAGATCTGCATCTATATTATGTAGATTTTATACATTTTAGATTTTATTGCATGCAGTATATACACATATATACATATAGCAAGGCAACCTTTTTATATACGATCTTATATTACACAATCATCATTGCAATAGTATTGAGTCTCATCAGGAAAGTATACATGTCAGGAGTTACAAAGTTAATATGTCTCTATAATAATTATTATATTATTCTAGAGACATATTAACTATATAGGGATGTATGGTTTTGTTGTATGTGCATGCATATACCAATACAAAAGGAAAACAGGCACTATTCCTATGTGGAGTGCAAAAGCAACAAGAGAATTGAAGCTGTCCATGCACCATAACCTATTGCTTGCATGCTACAATATCATTGGGCTGATCTTAATTCCACTTGCAACAGTGCCGTACGTCATGTAGAAAACAGCTGCAGCATTTTCGCGTTTAATAACGGACAACTGTATAACATCATACTTAATGCATACAATAAACTTGCAAACAAACCTGCATCATAAAATTTACAAGTATGTGTGTGTGTATTCGTTATATAAATTACAATAATTATATGTCATTATTATTACACTGTCTGAGATGAAAATAAACTGCTGATATACAGGCAAGCTGTTTAAAAAGAGCTCTATGTACAAACATACATAAAACGATGAAAGAGCATTCTATACAATGGCTGTTTATGACTTACAGAACTTCTGATTCGATGCTCTGGATTGATTTTCCCAATTCCGATGTCATGTTGCTACCCAATTTGCTCCCTAAATTGGAGCTGGCCTCTGAGGCATCGCTCCTAATGTCATTGCCCTCAGAGCCAGACATTTCCATCCTTGCACGTTGCATTCTGTTCTGTTCGAGGTGGGAGTCGATAAACCGTTCCATGCTTGCCTTCCCATCACTGGGCTCCCCCGCTGCTCCATTTGCAAGCCTCCCTGCTGAGTCATAGCCACGAGCCACCTTTGAGTGTCTATGAAGGAATGGGTGGATCACAGGCCTCTCGCTTGCACTTGTGCCATGGCTCACATCCGACTCCTGAGGGTAATGATGGTAATAAGGATACATCATTGATGGGGACATTCCCCTAGGTACTTCCCTTTCCAGCAGATCTGCCGAGTGTGGCCGTCTTAGCATATGCATGGAATACTCGCTGGACTGGTAGTCATGGTGGGCATCAAGGTCCATTTCTATATTGGACGTCTTCCTTGGGGCAACAGGTGAGCCAAACATGGGGTGATAATGTGGGAACATGTACGCGTACTGGTAAGGATAGTAGTGATACTCAGGGACTCTCCTCTCCCGGCCTTCAGTTGTGGTTGCATCGGATGGCTGTCTGGAATGGCCAGGGGAAGCGTAGGGAACAGAGCCAGTCTCAAACCCACTGCCAGCTGAATGCTGGTGAATGTGAAAATAATGATTGGGCAGCATGCCCATTGGTGGAGGTCGGAAACCAAGGGGCATTGGCTGAGGAAAAGGGGAACCCCCTCTTGATGGATGTAATGAAGCCATACTGGCACTATGAGGTGGGTAGGGAGCGTAGTAGTTATACCCTTCAACTGGAAGATCTGAGGCCGATTGACCAGGAACCTTTGGACGCAGGCCATCCAATGAACCATCCACATCTGGTGGATTGGATATGATGACTCCATTGTGACTGTGCATCTCATGATCTTCTGGTTTTTCTCTCCTGTGCAGAGGAGAGAGAAAGTCATGTGGTGAGGGCTACCAAAAGGTGCAAAGGTGCCTACAACAATGACTCAGTTTTTAATTCTGGTGCACATGCATGCAAGTTGTCTATCTGTGTTGAACCTCAAGCTTAAGCAAGGTGTAGTGAAACCTGCTCAAGATGACCATTTCTAGGACAGTTAAACCTTGCCTTTTTCAGAGGTCAGGCTACATACTGCAGTGGTAGACTGCAACACTTTAGTGCAGTGTGGCGAAAATCCACTGAAAACTGTACTATTTGGGACAAAATAGGCAGTCTGTGTAGGAGAGGTGGTTCCCTTACACGGTGACCATCATAGACATTTCTCTACCGTATGCTAATACGTACATACAGACACACCACCACACCTAACATTAGCTCACTAACACCACACCTAACATTAGCTCACTAACACCACACCATTGCACATGCACTCATGACTACACACAATCTGGTTTATCACACAACACATACGTACTCATTAGTTTCGTACTGGTCAGCTCTGGACAATCGACACCGACGGCACATCCAAATGACCATTCCAACTATCGCCAACACCAGTATGACACACAATAATCCAGCAGAGACAGAAGACCCAATGATGATTGCCATACTATCTGACACATGTGTGGAAAGTGGGCCACAGTCAGGATCACTTATAGATGCCAGCTCTGTGGTACACAATGCCGACACTGTGTATTGAACAAAGTCAATAGTGATGGTAGGTGCACTGTCCTTCCAGGCCGAAACAGCCGCCACTGCATCAGGTGCTCCAAAACCATTCTTCTCTCGTACTGTCATTCGCAGGACCACTGCTTCACCGTTGTCACTCCTCGGGTTCATGCAGCTGAAGCTAGCTCTGATGTCAGAGGTATTGAAGTTACAATTGCACACCCTGTTAATGACATCGGCTACAATTTGGCTCAAAGTATCTATTTTTGAACCAGTGTTAACATTCTGGAGGAGAGACAAGGGGAGAGGTGTAAGTATTGTGGAATACACAAAGGCATTGTTTGTTTGTGTAACAATGCAACAGCTGCAAGTACATTAACAGAAACAAGGCACGTCAACACAGCAGACTCCCATTGTCGTGTATGTACATTAAACACAACGTCACAAAAGCTGAACAATGCAGCAACTTGAAGCAGACATGATAAAATGCTACAACCATGTCAATACCTTCTGTGGTTGCTATCTACATACTGTAGTACAGCAGTATGTACAACATGGTTGCCTGTTCAGTGAACAAAGGTACTCGCCATTGCATATAGTAGCCAAGGGCTTGTATTTTATACAGGCATATTAGCTCAGGGCTACTATTAAGGGCCCACTAGAAGAGGATAGCCTACATAACAATTTTGGTGCTACGATTGGTTGGATGACGTCAGGGAACACACTATTATAGCTGAGATCATCAAAAAATAGTATGAAGTAGCCATTTGTGCCAACCAAATAGATCAGGTAGTTTTTATGTCATACGTACTACAATATTGAATAAAAATTTCACTTCAGTGGCACTTTAAGAATGCAATACTGTTGATGATAGGGTGAACATAGTGGGGTACTGATTGCAGGGTTTCACTCACTGTCCACACGGTACAGCTGTCCACAGAAAAGAAACGGATTTGGAGTAGACTTTCTTCTGGTACTGTGGTTGCCATGGAAACAGATAGGTAAATAAATTATTATTATTATTGTGGGACAAACAGTGCAAAATAGTGTGTGTGTGTGTGCCTGTGTGTGTGTGTGTGTGTGTGTGTGTGTGTGTGTGTGTGTGTGTGTGTGTGTGTGTGTGTGTGTGTGTGTGTGTGCCTGTGTGTGTGTGTGTGTGTGTGTGTGTGTGTGTGTGTGTGTGTGTGTGTGTGTGTGTGTGTGTGTGTGTGTGTGTGTGTGTGTGTGGTGTATATACAAGGTAACATACAGGTCTCAACTGGTTTCATAAAGTCAGTCGACACAAACGTCCGATACTGCCTTGCTTGCACATCCCTCTTACGCTTGGCTCGTCTGGCCTAAGAATTAGTAACAAACCAGTTGACATGAAGTGAAAATTGTTGCGTCAGACATACAGAACAAATCAGAAAACACTGCCAAGCCTACCGCTAAAATTACAAGTGCCAGTTTGTGCATCTTTTGCAGGGAATGGCACTTACCATTGGAACAGAGAGGAAACCACGCAAGAAGAAGGTGTAACAAGCTTCTGCGACCAAGGGACCATTTCTGTACCTCTCCACATCATTCATCAATGCAATCTCATGGTTTTCATCTCCAAATACGAACGGGGTAGACACTTGAGTGTTAAGCTTCTCAGCCGCAATCTCAGCTGCAATGTAAGCTTCTCCTTCGCGGTGTTCTTCATAAGGAGCGAACTCAGCACTGTAGGGGAACATGCCATCTGGGCTACCATCAATGCTACCAGGACAAGGAAGTCTCACAACGACAAACCAAAAGTGACTGCAGGTGAGAAGGGTAGGGGTAGTGTTAACAGCCTGTGTGAAGTACATATGACATTGTACCACTGTAGTATCAATGTCATGTGACAATCACATGACCTGCATGTGATTAGCATGTGCAAGTATGCAAACATTGCATTTTTTCAATACCTAAAGCTTCCTGTGCTGAGTTGAAGAGGAGGTAGCAGAACCTGCACTGTTGTGCTGAGGGCCTTCGTAAGATTGGGGATGGAGGACCCTATCCGCAACACTGCATTGGGACATAAATTGAAGGTATGTTTAATACGTATGTTAGCAGTTGGTGCCAGAGATAGTGCAGTTAAGAGTGTCATGAGCACACACACACACACACACACACACACACACACACACACACACACACACACACACACACACACACACACACACAGACACACACACCACACGCACGCACACACACCTGTGGTGAGTGTAGTATGAGTCACAGGCCCCACTCTTGGACCAGACCCTGCTGAGGTAGCTGCCTCCACATAGAACTCATACTCTGTACCAGGCTGTAATCTGGTCACTTCTCCACTTGTAACCGCTCCAAATGTGACATCATCAAATGAGTTATCAGACCCCGAAATCCGGTATCGGACAATGTACGCCACTATCAGTCCTCGGAGGGGTGGGGCTGGCTCCTCCCACTGAAGCTGCATCTCATTGGCATGGATGGGTCGAGCTGAGAGGTTTCTTGGGGGGTTTACTGGAGCTGAAGTGAGGAAGAAACCATTCACTGGTTAACATGTTTGCTTGGCTCATCTGGTACCCAAAGAATGGGAAGAGGACAACTCTAAGAGCTGTGTGTGTGTGTGTGTGTGTGTGTGTGTGTGTGTGTGTGTGTGTGTGTGTGTGTGTGTGCGCGCGTGTTTGTGTGTGTGTGTGTGTGCGTGTGTGTGATGTATGTGTGTGTGTGTGTGTGCGTGTGTGTGTGTGTGTGTGTGTGTGTGTGATGTGTGTGTGTGTGTGTGTGTGTGTGCGTGTGTGTGATGTGTGTGTGTGTGTGTGTGTGCGTGTGTGTGTGTGTGTGTGTGTGCGTGTGTGTGATGTGTGTGTGTGTGTTTGTGTGTGTGTGTGTGTGTGCATGTGTGTGATGTGTGTGTGTGTGTGTGTGTGTGTGCGTGTGTGTGCGTACGTGTGTCACCATGACAGCACTACTCACTATCTTCTGCAGATGTCAAATTCATCACAGCTGGTGTGCTGTTGTACTTGCCATTGTTAGCAACCACTTGCACACGATACACTGTAAAGGTCTCAAGACCAGTTATCACATACTCTAGATCCTCACTAGCATTGACAGTAGCTTCCCTGACATCCTCTGGGGTGGTAAACCATTGAACATAGTATTCTACAATGACAAGGTTCCCAGCATCAACAGAAGCATCCCAATTCACTGTGGCATTTGTCCGAGTAATCTTGGAGAATCTGATGTTTTGAGGAACACTAGGAGCGTCTGAAGAGGGAAAGAAAGAATAACACATCCTGTCAGGTGACGCAGTGCCCAACCGAATACGCTTAGAAGCCTTTATGGGCTAGCCAGTAAAATTCCAACAACTTCAACCATTCTAAGACTCTGTTGCAACAGCTGCCAAGGCTCTTCTTCACAGCTGCTAGAGTTCAATGCCAGAGTGCAGTGCTATGCAAACACTGACAAATGTCCCATAACGGAAACACCATGGCAAATATGTCATATGATATTTGAAATGCCATAGCCCACACTTAAACTAATAGTGAGAAATGTTATACCACCATATCATTGGTTTAAATATCGTCTATTATTACTCTCAGTTTGAACAGATAAGCCCGATAGCGGTAGTTATGAAAACAAGAGACAATGGTATCACCAAATGGTTCCAGTTGACCGCAACATGATGTATGAGAGGTATGTACAAACGTGAGAACCTCGTCTAACTACAGTCTTCAAAGCATGAATGGAAGGTCGTTCAGTTCTTATCATAGCACATCAAGCAATGACGTACAACACACGTAAGAGCTTGAGTGTTTATCTGTCAACTAGTTCACCCGAGACGAACATTGGTTGCCAAATATGGAAGATGGGACTGCACCAACCTTGCACTGACACTGGCTCAACCCAACAAACTGGTTAGGTAGTGAGTTCCAGTGATTATCTAGCAATGTATTCATTAACGTGACACTGTAATACGTATCTCCATTGGGGAGAGGTTGAAGTGCGTCAAAATGCAAACCAAATTGAATGGTTTGCATATCAAGGAAGCAGACAAGATGAGGTAGCTTGTGATCAGAGTGTGTGGGTGCAGCTGTGTTGACGTACCAAACACAATCACGGCACGCCAAGTGAGCATATCCGTAATATTTGTTATGAGACAGAAGCCATAACAATGCCAACATAGGGCAGCAATATCTTTTTCCCAAGAACTTGAAATAGCAGAGATTCGTTTCTAACTTGATCATTTCATGCCTAGCAATCCACAGCTTTCCCAATAGGATGCACCACTCCCCCTCCTTGTGCACGCAATCATAGTATTCCTTTCAACCACATACACAAAATCCTAGTATTCCTTTCAACCACACGCACAATGTGCACTTTGATCCACATTAATTTGACACCAACCATGTCATTTGTAACTCTACTATCAGGTGGACATCTGAGATGATAAGGTCGGCATTCCTGTGGTTGTCTGGATCTGTATTACACTCCATATAAGGAGACTATTTCCTTATATGGCCTTACACCTCTTAGACACAGCCAGCTCAGCACTGTGTGTTGAGCATTTCTGAGACAGTGAATCAGCAACTATCACCACATACCAAAAGTGCCAACGCCAAATCTGTCGGTGAAATCAAATGCAAAATCATTCCATTTGGAGGTGTCACATTAATTTCTCATTTTTCTCCACAATTAGGAGGGGAGGTGTTGTTATAATAAAGATACCATGGGGGACATACTGTATAAACATCTCACAATTGGTGCTACAGTGAAACCTGTCTTAGTCAGCCACCTGTGGGCCAGCTCTAACTGACCTTTACAGAGAGATGGCAGCTCTACAGAGGTAAATTGCAATGCTTTATCACTATTTGGGGCAGGGAGGCTGGCTGCTTCAGAGAGGTGGCTGCCTAACTCAGTGACCATCTTAGAAAGGCTCCAGTGTATCAAGTGTCTTGGCTTATTTGTGATGATTCTGAAATAAGGATCAAGGGTCATGCTTAGGTATCCATGCAAGCGGCCTAGTTAATTGTTCTGCACACTGCAATCACAAGATGGTATTGGGTAGCAATGTTGAAGAGCTGTTTTAGTAGACGATGACGTTACACTAATGCCATTCTATTCCTGATGTCTTTGGGACAGGCCCTAGTGTCATGATTAGCGAGGTGCTCTTTCAGAGGACATTTTCAGCATATTTCTATAATGAACATACGTAACTGGAACAATGTGCACTTCCTTATTAGAGAGATGTCTTGGTGCACGGTGTGTGGAGGGGGGGAAGGGTGTGTGTGCAACTCGTACGTATGCATGTCAACATCTGAATGCATAGTCATAAGACTCACAATCACTGGGAACCACCACACGCTGCATACTCACCTACAATAGTGACCTCAAAGGTATCGTTGAGGACACTGTCACTGCCAACCACACGGACTTGACACGTATACTCTCCTCTATTTGCCTCCATAACCGGATCAATGACAATCCGACTCGTAGACACATTGCCACTCCTGCTCTGATTTGACGTCATTAGCTGACCATTGTGAAACCATCTAAAGTCTCTCTCCATCACAGGGTATTCGAAGGTGCACACCAGCTCATGTTGGCTCCCTAGCAGAGCACAGCTCTCTCCAGACACACTCACGGTAGCAGTGTGGACATATGAGCTACTGACAATGCCGCCACGAGCTGCACCTCCAATACGACACTGGTAATAACCGGAATTTGACTGGGTCACATTCACCACTGTGTGGGAGTTTTCACTGGCACCAATGATGACTTCTCCGTTGTAGAGCCATTCCACATCACTGCTCCCATCTGATGCACAAGTGAGACGCACATCACTTCCTGGATCAGTTAGCACTTCATTGGGCAGCTGTGTTGAGAAACTCAGTGCTGATGTAGTGGAGGACAGTAAGAGTGGGGGAGATGGGAGGGAGAGGGGAGGGAGAGGGGAGGGTGAAGGGAGGGAGAGGGGGGAGAGGGGAGGGAGAGGGGAGGGGATAGAAAGAAAAAAGATGGGAGAGTGAGAAGAAAGGGAAGGGAGGGGAGGGAGAGGGAGGGAACAGAGAGGACAGGGAAGGGAAGTAGGGAGAGGAGAGAAAAACAGAACATATATTAAGGCAATCAAACCCATGCCACAAAGTATGACAACAACTCCGGGTAAGCACATGAACGTGATGCCATTACCTCCCTAAGCCAGCTTGGAATTCAAGCACATGCAGGGGGAGTGAGGTGGCATGTGTCACACCTCCACATCCACATCCACCAACAATAGCAGGCCAAAGAAACCCGTAAACTACACACGTATCAGCCCAGTCACATATATGGGCTCTCTTGCTTGCCTTCTTCATCAATAGGTGCCCACAGCACATGCTCACCTTTGCAAATAGAGTTGGGTGCACCCATTCTCTACTCATAACAAGGATTCCCCTGAAACCATTTACAGCTAACTGTCCCAGATGAGGACTCCACCCAGAAAGTAATACAGGGAGTGTGCTATTTACGAAACGGATACAGAACTAATGCGATTGGATGGAAAGAATTGCCAACAACCCAAACAGCATTAATGCAGATTCAAATGATCACCCGAGAGGCTCTTATTATTGGCAATTTGGCAAGACCATTAACGCATACATAACCATGACACTGTGAATGACATAGTAACAACAGCACCACAATGGGAAACCTTTAAGAAAAAACTCCCATGAACAAGTAAAGAGGGACTCTTTGCATGTCATACTCACCGTTAGAAGCAGGGCTTGCTTGGTCGTACACAGAAATGGGGTTACTGACAAACCGTCCCCGTGTGTCAGTGCTCACACAGTAATATAGCCCAGTTTCACTGACACTGTTTGAGGGTAGTTCGTCTCCAGTAGAAGTGAACCAGGTGACAACACGGTCAGGTAGATCAGGTATGGGGCACTCCAGGGTGACCTGGCCTCCATTCGCTAACTCCTGGTCCAATCCCTCCGACCCAAACAGTGAACCCACTGCAGATAGTGGCGGGAGGACAAGTGTTACTCACATGTCAGCTGACACTATATAAACTACCATTACAAGATTACAAAAGAGTTGGTGTGAGAATGTGTGAGCAAGTACAACAGGACATGTGTCAGCACACAGTACAAGTGTGTCTATGGTCAGCACTGTACCCACATATAGTGTGCGTGCGTGCGTGTGTGTGTGTGGAAAGACACTGATAGAGATGTAGCTTGCCTTGATTAAAATTTACTGTCACGTCAGCCCTGTTGTTTCCGGACCCGTTCAACTCGCATTCCAGTCCGAGGTCTCCTGTCACTCGCGCTGCTTCCAACCGAATGACACCGTTGTCTGCACTGTCAATGTTGGCATAGGACACGGTGGGCGCCAACCAGCGAGGAGGTATTACACCCCGTTCGATGGCAAACCGTACACGCGGGCCGCCGACAGTACAGCGCAGAGCGACGACCACGTCACTAGCGCTGCCCAACGACACGTTACCTGGTGTTAGAGGGCTGGCTGAGAGCGTCTCAACCCTCAGGGGACCTACAAACGAAAGAGTTAAATGCTAAACAGAACTCTACAACACTTGGACACTCCAGGACACTTCACCGGATGGCTGACTTACAGGGGTTGCATCCTACTCCAGAATAGAAATAGAAGGCGGCTTGCTCCTCTACACAACACCTCTGCTTAGCTGCTTCTATGCTTGGTAAATCCAGCCGCACCGGCTGCGGGTTGACGGCCTCGTCCGTAGAACACAGGGCTCCGAAGTCACATAACGTATTGATGGAATAGGCAACGTGTGGACAAAGCGCGCTGAGGAACACACCTACAGAGGAGAAAAGTACGACCCCAGTTGTCGAAGCGCCAAACACACAGAGCACTATATCTACACACACACAAACACACACCGTACTCACTTAACAGGGCTACAAGACACCTTGACCGATGCATCTTGTCTGCGCGCACAACTGCAGTCTATGTAAACTGAATTGAAGAACAGGCACTAGATCTTTTGTATGGCTAGTATCCGCAAAATTACTGATACGCAAAGGAATGCAGGCGTCCATGATGGCGTGCATTTGCACTTCACAGATTCCTCCATAGATGGAATCCTGCATAGATATTAACTGATTACACTTACCACCGCGTACCGCCATTCAGTGCATTGCGCAATCGCCAACATGGCCGGCTTCAGTCTGAGAGTGCTGGGTAGCGTGGGATCTCTTGTTAGGAGACCTAGGAGTACCCGACTACTGCATTCAAGTATCCTCTTTCTTATTTAAATGCATTAATGCATGTGCTGGTAATGTATAAGCCCGACGAGAGCTTCTGTCCAGTTTTGCGTCTAACTATTAATATTTTCTTAACAGACTGATGCCCAGTCGGCGTCCGTTACTCAAGCTCTAAAGGTAGGACGTCCCGCTGCTCACTGTTGATTGTTCTGTCATGAGTCGTGTTAGGATCTGTCCATTAGCATTACCATAAGCCTCATAGCTGTAAGATTGTCACAGTGCATGCGTAGTGGTCAAAGTACGTATGAACACTGATGTGTCCAGCCTGGCATCAAACTTAAGTCAGCCTCAAACGCATGCGCTGGAGAGCTCTCCGAGAAGTTGCTACTCACCATAAGCTTTGGCAACTGACTGCTGCCTCCTTCAATGTTTGCTCTCTTCTTCAGTGGCCTCTCCCTTCTTTGGCTGTTTAGTAGCATGGTTGACATTGGTCCTGCAGCATGTTGAGTGAATCCAGATGTCACATGTTTTACTTATGTAACATGTGCCTAAAAGAAATGTCATTCTTCCTCCCCTTCCCCTTCCCCTTCTCCCCCTCCCCTCCCCTCCTCTCCCCCTCCCCTTCCCCATCCCCCTCCCCTCCCCTCCCCTTCTCTCCCCCTCTCCTTCCCCCTCCCCTCCCCTTTCCCTCTGTGTATATCACGTGTACGTGTGTGTTCATGATGTGTTGTGTGTGGTGTGTGTGTGTGTGTGCGTGATGTGTGTGTGTGTGTGTGTGTGTGTGTGTGTGTGTGTGTGTGTGTGTGTGTGTGTGTGTGTGTGTGTGTGTGTGTGTGTTCATCCGTGCATATCTTCTCCACTCTAATATACACTGCATATAGCATCATTCAATTACCAAGATGCTCTAAACTTGGACAGTTGTTTGACAGAGGAAGAGGTAATGATGAGAGATCAAGTGCGGCAGTACTGCCAGGAGAAGCTTATGCCACGGGTCATTGAAGCCAACAGGAAAGAGAGTCAGTCACAGCAAAGGAAGTAGGGCGGAGTGACTAGCATATGCCATCTGTGTGTATAGTGATAGTCAACAATACCTGCTTTACAAATGGAATTGTATGTACACGTGTGCATACAGGTATGTGCATACAGAGGAACTGTGGACTGGTCTGTATGTAGGAGCAGCTAGTGGGCAACATTGCTGCAGATGTGCAGTGCCTTGTGTTAAGATGTGTATGGCTTGACAGGACTCACTGTACATGTGTGTACACTTGGCTAGACTATGACATGCTTGACTAAATTTTTTCTTGTATATCATGGACAGGCTTGTTGTCTCCATCCCATGCTTCATTTCTCCTCCACTTGCTATTCATTCCTCCTCGCTCTCTCCCCTCCCCCCCTCCCCTCTGTACCTCACCGATCCACTGCTCTCTGTTCCCTTCCCTACTCCTCCCCTCCTCTGCCTTGCAGTTTTTCACCGTGAGATAGTGTCGGAGATGGGAGAACTTGGCATCCTGGGCCCCACCATCCAAGGCTATGGCTGTGCTGGTGTCTCTTCAGTTGCATATGGACTCATTGCACGCGAGGTGGAGAGGGTGGATAGCGGATACCGCTCTGCAATGAGTGTTCAGTCCTCACTTGTCATGTTCCCTATTTTTGCTTTTGGATCCGAACAACAGAAGAGCAAGTACCTGCCACAACTTGGTATGGGGCTTTGTGTGTGTGTGTGGGGGGGGGGGTGTGGGGGGGGTGTGCGTGTGTGTGGGGGGGGGTGTGGGTGTGGGTGTTTGTGGGTGTGCTGGGGTGACGTGATGATTTGAGTGGCACCACACGCTTTTAGTGGAATGGTTCCTGTCCTGGTTTGGGTGCACATGTGCTGACCTCAGCTGGCACTCCCACTGTCCCCGCATACCAGTGTATGTTGGAGGGAGGTACCAACAGGATGTGCTGTCTTAACAGCTCCACTCCTGTTCTCGTCCGTGCCCAGCAACACCCAGGAATGGGTACAAAGGAGCAAGAAGAGGACTTTTCTCATGTAGTGTCTAGTCAAAAAAGGACTGCACCGAATTAGGGTTTCTGCGGAGAACCATGTAGACCACATTGCAATGTACACTGGAACAGCCCTAGGACGTACAAGGGAAGCCTTAGCAATTTCTCCTATTGCTAGCCTGGCAACTGTAGCCATTCCAGACATCATGGCTAACATTGAGTTATCAGGCTTCACATCGGGAGGGGAGATAGTGACTGCAAGAAGAATGTGCACCCTTTCCTGTCCAGCTATAGAGTAGAGGTGAATTTGGACTATCAGTATGAACAGTCACTAGTGGCACACAAGAGCATTTGAATATGCTCACTCACAGTTCAGTGGCAGTCTTCCTGTCAACAAGCTATTTAACTGTCTCTCGCACACCACAGTACATGCTAGTTGCTACAAAGAGTAGGCTCTTATCTGTTAATGAATACTTGCACTCAGAGGCTCTTAGTTGTGAGTCTTGGCACTCAAAGGCTCTTAGCTGTAAAGAGTAACACATTAGAGGCTCTTAACTGCTAAAAGTAGCACTTCAAATCATTTCTTGTGATGATTGGCACGTATGAAGAATCTCCCATGACAAAAGCACTTACTGTGAAGAGTGGCACACTGGAGGCTCTTAACACAGTTGACAGCTCAAACAGCCAAGAATGCATATGAGTCATGTTTCTTCATATGGATCTCACTTGTGTCACTATTAATTATAAGCTTTTGGCTTTGGCTAAACACAGAACTACAAGTGTTCACTGTTGACTGCTGGTGGTGGTAGGGGGGGGGGGGGGGGGGGGAGGCATGAGGTGATGGGTTAATTGTATTTGTAAGCCTATATTGTGTTAAGATATGTGAAGTATCAATGGTATTCTAGAAATGGTTATATTCTTCTCCCTTGATTACTGACCTTTCTCTCTCGTGCATCTACCCACATGCACCTTCACAACACCCACACATGCACAACGCTTCCACACACACACTCACTCATAACGCACTTATACAACACACACAATCCACATCCCCACACAACAAACGTAACACCTACATCTATATGCAACACACACACACACACACACACACACACACACACACACACACACACACCACACACACACACGCACACACAGCAAAAGGAGACATTCTAGGCTGCTTCGGTCTCACTGAACCCAATCATGGCAGCGACCCTGGATCCATGGACACACGAGCCGTATACAACCCTACCTCACGGACATACACATTGAATGGCACCAAGAGTTGGATAACAAACTCACCCATTGCAGATGTATTTGTTGTGTGGGCCCAGTGCGAGGATGGCAAGACTAGAGGATTCATTCTTGAGAAGGTGGGTCTCCTTCAAACATAGCTTGTTCATCTGAGTAACAAGAATGTAGTTTTGTATTGTATTATTATATACTTCTGTTGTGTATTTGGCCAAGATCAGTTCACCTTTATCGCAGAATGTAGCAGTGAGCCTCTACGACATGCATTCATCTCTAGGTTTGCCACACACCACACACATACAGTCTGGTCGGGTGGAAAGACATTAACCTCTACAAACATACCATCAATGTTATGTGTCCGGTATACCAATGTGTGTACATAGAGGACATAAGTCCGTGGGAGGCTGACTTCCAGAGATGGTGGCTGCAGTGTAAAGTGACCCCATGCTATATATAGCATGGGTAGGATACCCTTTAAGATCACTGGTTTGTTCCACTTTATACACCTTATAAGTGTGTCCATGCGAGAAAGTCGCACTGTGAAGCCTATGTGACTTGAAGCCTGTTAATTGGCCCTCCTACCCCAGCCTGCACCAGGTGCTAGAAGCTGTAAGGAGGTATGTTTGTGGTATAAGCATCATGTTGTTGCCCAGGACTAATACATTGGCTGCTTGAGAACGCAGTGACCCTGGCTATTGAGGCTTCAATTTGTAATACACATCAGAGACATAGTTACCCAAGTAACACCATTTTAAGGTTATTTAAGCTATACGATTTTTAGTATAGACTTTCATGGTATATTGACGGTTAACAGTGTTTTGTTGGCTCCAAATTGATACTATACCTCTTTATCATTAATATCAATTCACACTCTTCTCAGTGATGTGAGCCCTTTTTGTGATATATTGGAGAACAATGGATTTGTGCATAGTTTGTTATACGTGTCAGGTGCAGGAGATGCTCCATTGATGGGTCCAATAGACAATCTCTTGTGTCAGAATGAGTAAAATTAAAGGTATGCACGTTAGTGAGTTGTCTTCCTGACTGGAGCGCTGATAGGGGATTGAAAGATGAAAGGGATGTACACAAATACCTTATGCTGATTGGGGCAGGGAATCTACTGGGTGGAGACGATAATTATTTAGAAATGTGTCAATGTGCACGCCGGTCTGCGTGTCTCCATATCGTAAGTAGACTGCATTGTCAGTGAAATATCTTATCAATGTGTACATATCTCTTGTGATGCCATATTGACTGAGGTATGTGGTATTTCTATTATATATGTATATTTATACATGAATAGCAACAGGCATTGTGTTATGTATGTTCATGTGTATTGGGTCATGTACATGTATTGTTTACTATAGGTTAGTATTACTGTGAAACTCCTTATAAGAGGTGTCCTGAAGTCAGAACTCCTCTCTAATGAGGACAGAGCCTACTGTTCCAGTTACATAGAGATGTGCACTAAACTACCTCTGAAATAATCATCATCATCATCATCATTATTTTATTTTGCAACAGGAAGTGCTGCATCTGCGAAGCCGCAGGTTTTCATGCAGGTCCTGCCACAAATAAGGACACCTCTCTAATCAGGACACTTGGACCTGTCCCTGTCCCAAACATGCATGTCAGGAATAGAGAGCTGTCACTGTACTTTATATTGACAGTAGTACTTTATATTGTCTTTACATTGGTTTATATGTGTTTTTATGTCTAGGGAATGAAAGGCCTATCGGCTCCTGTTATTGAGGGCAAGTTTTCACTCCGTGCTTCTGTCACGGGTCAAATTGTGATGGAGGATGTGGAAGTGCCTGAGGACTGCCTCCTGCCCAACACAGTTGGACTGAAGGTGTGTGTGTGGTGTGTGTGTGTGTGTGTGTGTGTGTGTGTGTGTGTGTGTGTGTGTGTGTGTGTGTGTGTGTGTGTGTGTGTGTGTGTTTGGCTGTTTATAAAGGGAAGAGAACCCTTCTTGCTCCCTTAAAAACCCTCCTTGAGACTATAAATATGGCACTGTGCCCTCCTTGAAAGGTACCACTAGTCATGTGGTGTGTGGACAAGAGCATTTACATGCACTTTGCACTGGAAGATGACACCCTCTCCCACACTCAACCAACCACCAGCCACTCCTCACATGACTAATGGTCCAGTGCACCCTGTGTGTGTGTGTGTGTGTGTGTGTGTGTGTGTGTGTGTGTGTGTGTGTGTGTGTGTGTGTGTGTGTGCGTGTGTGTGTGTAGGTTGACACACAACACACAGAAGTGTTAGGTGCTTTCATTCATTCAAGTGGGTGTTAAGTGGCGTGATAAACTGATGACTCACACTCAAACCCTTCACAGTACCCTAATGTGAAACTTCCCACTCAAGAATGTTATCATTTCTGCTTTGTTCTGAAGCGGTGATGTAGTGCTGGCTATCAACAACTGTGTGACTTTCAACTGTCGTTTTGTCATCAGTGATAGGGCATGAAGTGTGAGTAATAACGTAAGGGACTGATGGGAACACAGTCCATTGCATCTCTGGGGTTTTCTCGTTTCCGTTAAAGTGCTTTTTAGTGTCAGACAGGTACACCAATCAGATTTGAGTATGGCATTTTTGAACGTCATCTTACAACAAACACAGAGCCTAAATATAACCCAAGTTTACTGTACGTAGCACAAGATCCGCCCCCTTTATGGTATGGCTTGGGGAATCCTCTAGTCCAACTGGGAAAGTGTACTGTTTGGCTGTGTTCCGCTTGTCTCTTTGAGACCATGTCCGTTTCTCCATACTTTGAACTCAATGTGAATAATGCCTTACCTCACACAGGGTTTAATGGGATGAATTCTTACAAGTCCTGTTGACTAGATTGTTGTGGTTGTGTAGATTCATTCCATGAGAGATTGTCTCTCTCCACAGACTGGTGGAATGTCATTCAGGAGCCCACAGCGTGCTTCTCTCCCATGGCGTTTCCTCCTCTGGGTGCCTCTTTGAGTGCTGTTTAGTCGAAGGGGGGAAGCTGTTGAAAGGGCTCATAGTGAAGCCTGGTACTAGGGTGTGTGCCTCCATTGATATTGGCTACACAGCAAACTGTCTTCATTTGTGGTTTATATCTACTTAAGGGGAATTTGTGTGCATTGTAGAGTTGAAAGGGTAATCCCTAGATATTACGCCTAACCTACCAACTACACCAGTATTAGGGCGAAACAGCTGTTTGTGGCTCTTCCATCTTTGTTGGATGACTGGGGGAGGCGATCACTGGTTGCCAACTCAATCGGGCTTCGCCCCCCTGCCAACTGAGACTCCAATACTGGTGTAGTCGGTGGGTTTTGCATAATATCCAGTGATTACCCTTTCAAACTATTGCCTCACAGTGGCCAACTGCAAAAGCAATTTCCCCCTTTCATTGTAGAGTTGTCAGGATGCTCCATAGCACTTTCAGACACACGCACACATACATACCGTAACATTTCCTTCCTTTCTCACTTTACACCTCCACTCTCTTCTCCTTCCCTTCCTCTGGCCTCCCTCCCTCTCTTCTCTCCTCTCACATCTCCTTCCTCCCTATCCTTCCCTCCCTTCCCTTCCTCCCCTCTCTCCTCTCTCCTCCAAGGGTCCCTTCAGTTGTCTCACTAATGCCAGATACGGCATTGCCTGGGGGACTCTGGGCGTAGCTGAGTTCTGTCTTGAAACTGCCCGTGAGTACACGCTGGACCGCAAACAGTTTGGACGACCACTGGCCGCCAATCAGCTCATCCAAAAGAAAATGGCCGACATGTTGACGGAGGTGAAGCTTGCATGCGTGCTTTGCAATGGTGTAGGTTGAGTTAACATCATTAGCACTTGACTACACGCCACACTAGCCTGTGCCCAGGCGTCTGCCAAATTTTGAAAGGGTCTAGTTAGCACACACACACACACAGCAGTTGTTTGGGTGTGGGGAGTATCTAGGTGTGAGCAATCAGCTTTGACAGCTGGTGATGCATATCAAAAACACACAGCTGTAGTTAGATTGTTCCTGTTGACATTCCATTCCATATATGGTGTGTACATCTCATCTTTGGAGATTGTTGCTAGGCATTGTGCACTGCAAATTTTACATCATTGACCGTATGGCGCCATATTGTGGGCTGCCAGTCAACCTTCTATTAGGTCAGCACACACTCTCTAGTTCCTTGGATGTTGTGTCCACAAACAGAACGTGACTGAATGCAATGATTTGTTATGCTAGGAATTCTGTTTACTGTGTTGGTAAGAGTTGTGTACAAACATGCAGGAATTTGGCCACACACAGACACACATACACACCTGCACACCACACAGACCACACCTTGCACACCACACAGACCACACCTTGCACACCACACAGACCACACCTGCACACCACACAGACCACACCTGCACACCACACACACAAACACTTGCACACCACACAGACCACACCTGCACACCACACAGACCACACCTGCACACCACACACACACTTGCACACCACACAGACCACACAGACACACACATTCACACACTCATAATAAACACACTTGCACGAGAGATACAAGAACGCACACATGTACACATAAAGACACACACACACAGAAAGAGAGCGAGCATGTACCTCAGACACCCTTGGAAACACACACACACACATGCACGCACACACACACACACACGCACACATGCACACACACACACACACACGCACACACACACATGCATGCGCACACACACACACACACACACACACACACACACACACACACACACACACACACACACACATACACACACACACACACACGCACGCACACACACACGCATGCACACACACACACGCACACACATACACACACACGCACACACACGCACACACACACACACACGCACACACCATAGATACACATGAATGCCCACAGACAGACACACATACTTAAGCCACAAAAGAACTTATGTCAGTTTTGTACCTATATACAGTATAATAATTGTGTTCTAGTCCAGCGCAGTGGGCCGGCCCTCTCTGCCTCAGGTGCTTGGCTGGAAGGGGAGAGGCTGCTGCTCTACTGCGTCTGTTATCAAAGCTCCCCTGGCAGAGAGGGTCCAGCTGGCTAGACTAGTTTATGCTCTTGAGAATTCATGTCTCACTGTGTGTGTGTGTGTGTGTGTGTGTGTATGCAGATTTCCATTGGTTTACAAGCCTGTCTTCAAGTGGGCAGACTGAAGGACAAAGGAGAGTGAGTGTTACATTTAGACAGCCCTACACCTGTGTGGACACACACGCATGCAGCTAATGTATGTACACGAGATACATTCAACTCGCCTCACTTCACTTACGTAAGTGTCATCATCACCATGTGTTATGCTTACTATCTGGCGTCTGTTGTGTTTAAATTGAATTATCACTCTTATTGTATCAAGGGCAGTGCGCATGTGTACCCATTGTCTATTATTAGTAGTACTCACCTTACTGTATACACCGGTGCCTTAATTGGTCATTATTACAGACAAACCTCTGTTTTATGCCGCAATTGAGATGTCTGTGGACTACAGCTGATTAGATGTTTCTAATCGTACCCCTTTCTGTCCTCCTCCTTCCCCTAGGGCCACACACGAGATGGTTTCTATGATAAAGAGGAACTCGTGTGGTAAATCTCTTGAGGCTGCCCGTCTTGCTCGTGACATGCTGGGTGCGAATGGGGTCAGTGATGAGTATCATGTGATCCGCCACGTCATGAACCTGGAGGCTGTGAACACGTATGAAGGTGAGTGGTTCTCCCTCCCTACCTCCCTCCCTCCCTTTCTGCCTATACTGCAAGCGTTCAAGTTTTTGCAGAATGCATATTTTGTGAATGCCTCTTGCCTAAGAATTTTTGTGATTCTATTTTCACAAAGCTCCTGTTGTTTGAATGTTTCGTGAAAGGCTCCTCTCCTGCACAAGTGTATGGCTCTGACGTCACTGAAGGCTTCACCTCGCTATACTGGCACTGTAGGTGGTCATTTTTTTACTAAAGATGTTTTCACTCCATTTGCACGTCCATGTTTGATCATGGGTAGCTGTTACATTAACAATGATTCGAAGGTTCGGGAGCAGTGCTTCCTGATTGGCCTAGGCACAAGGGAAGGCACCACTGCACAAGCCCCACTAGTCACGTGTGCTGTCGTTCTTGGCAACGTCCAGTACGACATCTTCTGGTACTCGCCTCTGCATTTCTGTCAGTGTGTTCGTCAGCAACATCCAAGTGCTTTTGCTGACTTCTTGAAAACTGGGATCCTTGATCGACTCGGATAGATAAACATCTGCAGTGTTAAAGCAACGTTTGATGGTCTTATGTACTAGGAAACACTTGTTCACTGGCTACACCCTGGGCCCAGTGAGTACTTCAGATATAGGGAAGATTTGCGCTTTAGTTTTGCTAATGTCCCCCATCTTGCAAAATTTGTGGAAATAAAGTCCCGTGAAAATTTGTATGCATACACTATGCAATACAAACAATAGGGCAGTGAAAAATATTAACGATGTGTTAATTGGCACACAAACTCGTAGAAGAGTAGTGTGGTGCACTTGTCCTGTTGTGTCCTTCTGTGATCAATGCTCTGTCCAAGTCACTATACACAATGGGTCTCCATGCTGCTGATCTCAGCTAACACGGCTTTCTTCTTCGAGATTGAACAGTCATATGTATGTGGTGTAAGTGGGGTTAACTTAATGTAGTGACGGCTAAAGATTGAGGCTGAATGGCAATCATACATGACTACTGCCGAGTGCTTTCATACCGGTGTGGGACAGGATCCTGCTTTACTGCTAGTGTCACTGCATGCTTGGACATGGGAGTAGTGGGGGGGGGAGGGGTCATGCTGGTACTGGGGTTCGCAAAAACAGTTCAATACCCTTCAAAATGACCTAGAGACCTCCCTGCACCTCCTGCACCTGTTCTGTTCTGTACGCCTACAGGTACCCATGACATTCACGCACTGATCCTTGGCCGAGCTATCACAGGTATCCCAGCCTTCTCAACCTGATCAGTCGCCACATTATGGCTGAATGCTATTATGCTATTACAGTATAGAACAGATTATGTCAGAATTACTATGTATACACGTACGTGTATTGGATGGCTGTGATGTAAATTATATTATTTCACATACATAGGAATAATATTATTACACTATAATATGCTTTGTACATGCTAAATTCATTATTCATACAGTATGTACAATATACTGTATATTGAAGCTACTACACAGATCCAATTAATATACTGATTAATTAATATTATGTAAAAGCCAACACAGTGTGCATATAACATACATACATGACATGATTAAAACCACATAATTATAGTTTATTCAGGTCTGTGGAATCAGTCAAACACTGATTGATAATTTAATACGCGTATCACGTGCATGTGTACATGTATAGACAGGAACGTTCAGTGTCAATTAAGTTGATATGTGATGAGTGGAAGGACTATAACACATCGCAGAACGTACCGTCCAGAGAATAAAGCTACATTAAATAGAATCAGGTCACTTCTACACACACCAGCCCACTCCAGAGGGCTGCTAGACAAAGGGCAGCCGCTTGACTTTCTTGCTGGCTACCTCTTCATCTGCCAAACGCTGTTGAAACACCTCCAGACGTTCTACAGTGAAGAAGGTGACAAGTGTAAAGCACCAAATGACAGCTCTACTCTCTATCACTAACTTAATAATCCCGCAATCTTTGCTTGCTTCTCCTCCAAAATGCTCTTCAGACCTTTAACGTACTCTATGGAGATATGGGATACATTCACACAGAACTGAGACTGGAGGCCAACACACCAAACTGATACCGGCTACAAAATTTAGTAGTAACTAAATTTAGCAATTTGAAAAGTCAAGGATCTGGTAGTCAGGCGTCGCATGACCCCTCATGGAAGGGTCAGGTTAAATCTAATACATTGACTTGTCCACGCGGAATGCAATAATGCGCTGTGGAATGTAATTATTGCACAACATTATGCCTCGTTTGTGGCCGCAAGTACGCGCCACGGCTTGCAACATTTACCTGATCTTTCACAATAGCCGTCAAAGGAGCGACAGCAAGAACTATCGATGTCCCTTTGACCGGCAACACCAGGCCGAAACTGTCGGTGGGCACGCGTAGCACAGGCTCTTGCCGAAGCCGGTCGGCAAAACAGCAAAAACATCCCTCCCAGAAACGATGCCAGACACGACCTGAAGTTGCTCTGGCTTCATGGTAGAATAACCAAGGCGCTGGATGGCTTCCGTCGCAGCGTATAACACTCTCTGGTCCATGCTCTGGTCTGCTGCCATATGCGGACATGCGAGCGATAAATATTTCACACCTTTCCTGCAATCTGATTGGGCACACAACCATTGTGGCATGCTGCACAAGTCAATGTATTAGACTTAACCTGACCCTTCCGCAAGGAGGGGTCACGCGACGCCTGACTAAGGATCTGGTGGGTAATAATTTTAATGATTTCAAGTTATTTGTGCAAAAATTCTTTTTTCACCTATTATTTTGCAGGTACAAACTTTTAGTGATTTTTGCACTACTCACTAATTCACTAAAAATAGTACCTATTAAATGTAGCCTTACGGTAGCAACCATGACTGTGTGGAACCTGGTTCAACACTTCTACCTCTCAACAAGTTGACAGCCACCTTCCCTCCCACCAACCCACTCAGCTGCACGCACCGTCTGTGTTGCTTTCTGTCCCCTCTGCCAGCGCAACGAGCTGCCTGTCTGTGGCCAACCAGTGCTCGCTCTCTTCAACGACCTCCTTATGGTGCTCTACCAATGCATCTTCTGCCTCGCGGAGGTTCAGCACAGCTTCGTGGAAGGTCAACAGCTCCTCTGAGGCACTGCCATTGGCACGTGCCTCCTGGAAGGAGGGGAAGAGGAGACAGAGGATATAGGAAATAATCAAGTACAGCTACTGTCACCCATCCAGATGGTCTCATATACAATGTGTACGTATGTATGTACGTAAGTACGTATGACAAAGACGTGCACATACCTACGCATGTATAACACATGCATACAGTCCACACAACCTATCAAGGATATACTGTACGTACATATGTATGTACACATGCACACACACACACCCTTCGCAGACTCCTGTGAAGAATCCTGAGGTCAGAGTTGGCTGGGCTCAATCCTGCTCCCACCACCACCTCTTCCTCCTCCTCCTCCTCCTCCTCCTCCTCCTGGTAAAGCGAGTCTTCATCAGCAGGGGGTTGTGGTTGGGAGGACTTTGCAGGGCGCGGGGCCTGCTTGCCATTGCCACCCGGCCCCAGCTCTTTCACCCTGGAGAGAAAGAGAGAGCAAGCACACAACAACATGCAGCTCAAATAGTGAAACACAGTAGCAGACTAGATCTACACACGTGTCCACCTGTCTTTTGTGGACATGTGTACATCACTCTGGTGCCGCTCCTGGCACTGTGTGTACCTATATCCAGCCAAACTACTTACAACTGCTGCATCTTTGTCTTATGCACGCACGTCGGTAGCTATGTATGTACATAAAATGTGAATCAAACCTGTCTGCATATCTCAAGGTGTTGAGAGTGTGCTCGCAGCAATTGAACCCAGGAGACACCATTGCAATCTGCAGGGAACAGGGCATACGTAAAGCACATCAATAAATTCCCGCAAGTGGACTTCCAGCCTCATTGCAATACAGTTGGACTAACCATACAAGTACGTGAATTGTCCCCCACGAATGAGTCCTTCAGCACCTGCAAAGTACAGAAATGAGTTGTAGCCATTTAGAGAACCAAACATACACTACAGTGCGAGCACACACACACAACACATCTACAGCATACACATGTACATACGTACGTACACACACCTGAGTTAGAACACTTCCCCTGAATGGTAAATGGCTGCCCTTGCGGCCCAGAGCCCTGATACACTCCTGCGGTGCACACAAGAACACACACACACACACACACACACACACACACACACACACACACACACACACACACACACACACACACACACACACACACACACACACACACACACACATGTCCTGCAGGTCAACCAGGTGTACAACTAGTGTGTGTTGAGAGTGTCCACCCACCTTCAGTGCAAGCAAGCTCTTATTTATCTCAGCCCCCTCCATGCGTGTCTGCCGGTCAGAGGTGGATGTGTCAGCACCCCTCTCATTGCCAGCTAGGTCAATAAGAGAGAACTTGCCATGCAGCTTCTTTGTGCTCCTGGGGAAGGCCATACATATACACATACACATAAGCTGTATATGTAGACAGCTTAAAACAGAGGGTCTGCCTCACTACTGTCACCAGAGGCCAACATCTGCAGTAGTTTGTTGTCAGAGCAGCACTTGATGGACAAAGGCTTACCTTGTCCGGAGTATGATCTGGAACACAGCATGGGATCGAGACGAGTGCTGGTTGGCAGACGTGGTGCCGGATGTCCTGAAGGCGACAAGGGTCCATTGGAATGGTAGAGGAGCAGCATCAACACTCCATGGTGTGTGTGTGTGTGCACTTGCGTGCACAGACACTGTACCTTGCTTTATTGCCCACACTAATGAGTTCCAAGACTTCCTCCACACCTCTGACATGAGTCTCTGTTAAGCCAACCACCTGGCAAAGATGGAGGCAGCAGACAGTTGCAGCACTCCCTCTGCACACACAGGCTCACTCTCACACATGCACACAGGCACAACCATCCTCACCTGCACTTGCTGCTTCCCATCCTCCCACACTTTCAGTCTCTTCTGGCCGTTCAACAGGTCAAACACCTGGACAATGCACCAACAAGGGGTAGGGAGTCGCTAGTCAGTCAGTAGTAATTATACAATAATATATACATGTACAGCAGTGAAACACAAGAGACAAGCTAGGTCCATGCCAAATAGTGAAGTCAGTCAGTGGTCGTGACTCTGACTAGTGAGTCAACACCACACAACCTCCACACACCCACCCACACACCTTGCCACAGTAGATCTCAAAGAAGCTAGCACACACGATGAGGTCCTTGCTCCTGTGCTTAGCACTCCTGAGTAGACGGAACATGTCTGTAGTGACCATGGCGTAGATGCCCTTGCTAGCATCCTGGTCCTTCCCTGTAAAGGTACCACCCATTGTCTGCAGAGCAACAGCAGGGAGGAAGGACATTAAGATGCATTCAAGCGCAACACAACCTGTTTATGAAGGCCAGTGTGGGCTCTACAAAGCAAACCTTAGGAACTGGATGTTGAGACAGTCTCAGCATCCAGTCCACATTGGTGGGCTGGTTAGATCCACTGGTAGGCTGGCTGGAACTACTACAAAGCTTGACTAGCACCCATGCTAATACAATACCATGTCCCATAATAACAGAAGAAAGCATCCAATGTGGAACTTATTGCCACAATTACCACTCAATGTATCAGGAAGACTATGAGTGACAATAGCCATGAGAGACAATAGACATGGTCCAGTGGCAATTCAGTGCTAGTTATAAGCACAATGGTGTTCACATTGTCACTGCTCTCTGCTCCACTCACATGTGTCTTCCCACTGCCTGTCTGCCCATAGGCAAAGCATGTAGCCATCCCCCGCTCAAAGATGGTGGCCACCAGCGGCTTAGCTGTGAACTTGTACACCATCTCGTTGGTTGCAGAGTCGTCAAACGAGTAGTCAAAACGGAACTGATGGTTCTCAAGGTACTTGGTGAGGTCTACCTTTGTCTTTGGCTCGTGGATCTAATCCAGCATCAGAGAGACACACATACAGTGGCAGTGGATGGAGGACACTACGTGGTATCATGTGTGTGTGTGGTAGAGACAGGTTACAGTCACCCACCACAGTCGTGGCACTGTCAGGGATGGTGATCACATCAACCTCCCTCTTGGTTCTCTCTGTAGTGAGAGACGCGAGCAAAGAGATGAGAGGATACGTAGTAAAAAGATACGTAAGAACACATGTTCACAGTTCTTGCTGCTTATACTGTACAACCTATGTAGGTACATGTAGCTCTTAGAACTAAGCACAGTTGAAATATCAATCAATACAAAACCTTTCACTGCTCTCACTACACACATATCATTGTGGGTGTACATGACCCTCACCCCACCCCTCCTCACCACAGTGGATGTGCATGGCTCTTTCTTCTCTTCCTCCTTACCTTTTGCATTGATTGGCCTCTTCCTGACACAGACACAGATCCTGTGCTCCTCCACCTCCTCATCCACCGAGAGTGGGACAATCTGGAGCTGGCTGCGGTACTCCGTGATCATCTTGAGGAACTCCCAGTTGGGGTGACTTGGATCATAGTCCTAGAACAAACACATACACACATTCACACACATGGACACAGACAAACACATTACATGCATATATGTATGCACAATATTCAAGTGGTGCAATGGGACAGAGGTGTGCACACCTGTATTCTGGCCATTTGTTGTTCCCTGTTTTTGGCACTAGGATAGGAGGATGTAGTTGTACATGTAAAGGTCACCTAAATGCTGTACAACACATAGACACATACCTCTCCCACTCACTCATGCACACATACATGTCCCTCCCGCTCACTCATGCACACACACACGCTCTTCCCACTCACTCATGCACACACACACATGCCCCTCCCACTCGCTCATGCACACATACATACCCCTCCCACTCACTCATGCACACATACATGCCCCTCCCACTCGCTCATGCACACACATGCATGCAAGCACATACATACACACTATTACTGTCAACCAACCGTCTTTCCTCCCTCTTCTTCTGCATCTTCTCCACCTCCTTGACACAGCTGGATTTCCTCTTGCCGGCCACCAAGGATATATCCTTAGCTGCAGGCTCCTTTACAAGGGGTGCCCCTATTGCTTGTCGGAGCCGTTCTTCTGAAGGCACAGCTGGTGGCGGCATCTCTTCTTTCTCCATCCTGGACGGCTGTGTAGGCTTGGCTATTCTGCTCTTATTATCCTTCTTTACAGCCGAAGGCCTCGATGGGGGCAGCTCTTCTTGTGCAGGAGTTCGCGAGATCATGCTTTGACTACGCAGGCCATTTCTGCTGGGGGGCACTTGGGGAGTTGGCTGGACCTGGTCCGGGGCCCCAGGTTGCTCCTGGACACACAAAGAGATCAAAAAGTCACAAGATAGGAAACAGGTTAATATATAAAAGGTAAAGTATCTATATGAATCCTTGTTTGTAAAGATGACTGATGCATGCACACAACCTTATAACATGCATGAAGCAATTTCATGTATATGGACATGCACACATAATTTATCAAGTGCATTAAATATGTTCATTATAAATCAACCATGCAATGTGTGCTTGTCAACATCATAACTACCAGCAAGGCCAGACTGGGAATTTATTGAAGGATGGAGAGCAGACACAGTGCTGACTTCTGAGAACAAAAGGGAAAGTCCTGCATTACCATGGCAACCATGCTGAGCACAGGGATAGCTGCTCTTAGCCTCGTTAAGTGCTCTGCAAGTGAGCGCTATCCAATTCACAAGGATGCGATGAGAAGAAGGAAATCAGCTATAACCGAGGCTTGAACTCCGAACTGACTATCATGGGTTTTCAAACACTGAGAGATTGTTCCTGACAATGACCATTTGCAACCCCCCAGCTACTCCCAAAGGCTGTTCTTCATCTAAGCAGAAAGTTCACTGATGTGTCTAAAAACCACGTCCCATCCAGAGCTACCTTATGTTACACTTACCAGTCCAGACTACGTGCAAGGCATCGTGTGCTCAGCAAACTAGGCCTTGGATTAGGAATGGAGGACAGCCAACATGCGGGGAAGGAAGGAGTGAAGGAGTGACATGATATGTGTGCATGGAAGCACCTTGGCAGGTGTGCAGATAGTTCTCCTGTCGTCCTTTCTTTTGGAGGAGGCAGAAGCGGAGCGTTCCTTGTTTGTAGAGCGCGAGTTAACGGACCGACTGGACAGAGGCTTTCTTAACTCGGGGTTCAGCTGCATAATCAAGTCGCAGTCTATCTCCTTTCCCTTGGTCTCCCCGCCTTCGTACCACTCCACGGCCAGCACCCTCCTCTCCAGGTCTATGCTTGTAATGGCTGCCAAATGAACACGACCTGTAGGGAAAGGGCGCAAAGACTAAAAGCACTAGAAGAAAGGAACACACTTAACTTCGTGTATCAAGGGGATACATACCATCTGAACGTTGAATGTTGACGTTAACGCCGAGTTTAACCATTCTGAGGTCCATGTTCACCACTGCGAGTTGAAGCTCTCCCCCAGCGGACTAAGGAGCGAGTCGGAACAGAAGTTGTAAATTCTTTAGGTAATTGGCACAGATAATCAGCTTATAGGGCTACTGCATAAGCGCTGACATCTTTAATCGGGAGGAAATTTTTCAAATCGCAAAACCGACTGCGCATGCTCAGTATGACGTCATAATTGGTTTAGGGGGCGAACGCTCTCATTTGGCCCGAAGGCCGGTCCAGGTTTAATTACTGTGGAATCACCTAGAATAACAAATGGCTGCAGGCAGTTCCTCTCTTGGTACGAAGGTACGAGAGTAGCAGTTAGCAGGCAGATAGCTTTAGCAGTTATCTCTTAGTACCCACTTTTTCCATTCCTTTGCTGTCATTTGCCCTCTGTCCAGAGATCTCCCGACCGAGAGGTGGACGAGGAGGAAAGTGAACAGAAGAGACCTGTTCCTAATGGTAACATATTAGACAGTGGCTAATGATAGGCGCCTGGTGATTGTACAGTGATAAAGTGTTGTCATCATGCTCATCTAGTTACCCCTACTTTAGTGTGTCTCTGCCCCGGGGATGGGGAAGGGGGGGGGGGGGGGAGGGGGTGACAAGGAATGCTAACATGAGATCCCTAATGGAAGAGACTGCTAGTTGCACACATGCCAAGACACCATGCATTTACTTCAGTTTGCTCTAATACGCATCTTTTGTGTTCTGTCTCAGAGGGTTAGGGAACCCCTCTCATATGACCCTGTGTTAATGGTATTTCCCCTGGTCTAGTGAGTAGCGGTTTCCTCAATCTAAATAAGAATTCAAATCAAGTCAATCCCTTGGTCGTTAGTCTCATGTGGCCAGCCCCTTCTGCTATTTCCTCCCTATTGTGCAACAGCAAAGAACAGGTCTGGGCTACATGAGGCTATTCAATTGCTAGCAGCACACTATAGTGCATATTTGTGTTTATACATGGTTCCTTGGGTTAGACCGTAGATACATGTCTATGGTTAGACACATTATTAGTCTGAAGTAGCCCAGACCTACTACCAGCCATTTTATATTACAATTCCTGCCGACAGTGTCATACAAAATGGCGGCTGGAAGTGGTCTGGATTGAGAGCAGCACATCATTAGCTCATGGCTTATATTTGAATTTGAAATGGTAGCTTATGTCACTAGTGACTTAGCAAGGTCAAGGCCATCAGTGCTTGACATTGGTGGAGTTGGGTGAATGATGGTTGTGTTTCTCTTCCAGATTCAAGTGATAATGAAGGCCCGAGTGAGCCCTCCCTATTGTCAGCCTTCCAGCTGCGTCCTTCATCACTCAAAGCTCCCTCAATCAAACTACAACCTACAGCGACACAGGATGAAGGTGGTCCCAGCATAGTGTCAGCAGGGTTCTCTCTGAGCAGCCAAAGAAGCAACATCACCCTGGGGTTTACTGCAAGGCAGCAGTTGGAGCAGTGGTCTGCTCTTCACAGCATGGGCAGCCGTCTCGAGAGGTTGGTCTGTGAGGTGTGGTGATGAGAGTTATCGTTGAGTGGAGGGGGTGAGGGCAGCATCGTGACCCTATCCTCACAGTGTACTACAGTGATGACTGGCCTTATCCAGTATTGCCAACAATTATCCCAATTTCACACTAGAATCAGAGTGACCCCAATTCAAACCTTGAACCCACACCTATAGGGTTAGGGCTGGCATTATTTTTTAATCATTGCACCTCAAATGACCCCTTTGATGGCAATCCTGGACTACCCTAGGCTGTGTTAGAGAGCTGGCTGCTTTACACAGTGACCATCTTAGACAGGTTCCACTGTATTAAGCAACTCAGAGAGCATTTTTGGGAGAGGATTAGCATGTGCATACCCAGGAGAATGGGGACCTAACCATGAGGCTGTCTTTTACCAAAGGACCACTACGTACTGTATATATGCACATTGTACGAGACCATATGATGTAGTGAACGCCGCCCAGGTTGTCTGTTGGGGTGGTGCTGTCTGCCCAGTGCATCCCACAGCCTGGCCACAGGGGGCACTATGGTATGTATGTATGTATGTATGTATGTGGTGCTACCTTTGTTCTCTTGCAGCTCATTCCCAGCTGAAAGTGAACGGATTTTTGGATCAAACTTTGAAAAGATTGTTGCCACAGTAAGTAGTGCAGTGTGTGTGTGTTAGGATGCATTGAGGGATAGTGCATTCACATTGTTTCATGTGTTGGTATATGGTGTATGTGGAAATTTATTCAAGGGGAGGAAAAAGATGTTCAGTTCGACTGAATTTGCTGTCAGCATGCATATCAGTGTGTGCTGCAGTTTGTGAATACAGTGCACTCCCTTATAAAGGACACCCTAAATTCAGGACACCTCTCTACTGAGGACAGTACCTTCCGTTTCAGCTACATTCAAAGAGGTGTGCACGAAGCTACCTATGAAGTGAGAGCACCTCTCTAATCAGGACACTTGGGCCTGTCCCAAATTTGTCTTTTAATACAGAGATTGGATGGTAATCGCTGGATATTACTCCTAACCTACCAACTACACCAGTATTGGTGTCTCAGTTGGTAGAGGGGCGAAGCCCGATTGAGTTGGCAGCCAGTGATCGCCTCCCTCAGTCATCCAACAAAGATGGAAGAGCCACAGACAGCTGTTTCGCCCTGATTGGTGCTCATCAGTGTGGCGTACTGATGGCTGATGTTGGGGGGAGGCAATCACTTGTTGCCAACTCAGTAACTGAGCAGGGCAACTGAGACACCAATACCCATGTACGTACGTAGTTGGTAGGTGTGGCATAATACCCAGGGTTACCATTCAATCCATTGCCTCTGTGGTGATTAAGGGTGCGCTCACACGACAACCAAGAGCACTGTTCATGCGACCACAGGAATGTGTTACTGGGCAACAGAGATCACGTGACCTAAACGCGAGCGAATCGTGGCCTCGCTGCTACTAGCCATGAACGTCAGCAGCCGAAGGGGGTCCACGATCATGGCAGTGAAGTCGCGGCAGCTGTCTGTCCTGCTACATTATGTAGCGGTGTTGAGGAGATACCGTCGTGTTCCCATGTCTTTCTTATGCTGTGGCCTCCACTGTCCTGTCTTCCGGGAGACTTTGGTGGGGATTTGTTGACGTCATCTGGTCTACTACCGGCCACTCATAGGGACACGCAGATGACCACTGTCTGAGCACTTCAGTGCTGCGATCAAACGTCACCAAACGCGTAGTCGTGAACGCCAACACGTCGTGTGAGCGCACCCTAACTGCAAGCAACCGCCCCCACTTAATGGAGAGGTGTCAACTGTAGCTGCCTGGTGGCAACGTTAGCATACATCAGTGACCCTGTTTGTCTTGTATCTGCACTATCAGGAAGATGCAAGCAAAAAGGAACCCACATCTGATGTCAAACAAGGAAACCTCTTTGGAGCGAACCTGACCGAGAAAGTGGCACAACCGGTAAGTAGCTGTTTCATATGAAGCTGTTGTTGCATGTGTATGAGGGTGGGAGGGGAAAGCGGAGGCGGCAGGGTACATTTGTTTCAGTGGTTCCTGTCCCAATTACCCAATGCACTCTGCACTCCATCGATCACATGAGTAAAGTATTTGGAACCACACATTGTCGCGTACTTACATGGTGATGTCAGGTGATGATCGAAGCAAACACTAATCTACTCTTCAACTACTTAACTCACATGTTTGAGTGCGAAGCACAAATGCCACTCAGGACTAGAAGCCCTGAAACAGCAAGCTGTATAGGTCTCCGTATAGAGACATGTATATAGACACGTATAGAGACATGAGATCTAGAAGCTCAACATTACTCAATTCAGCACAACTGGATGTGCCACATTGTACTGTTGCTAGTCCCACCCCATTTACACATGTACACAAAACTGCATATTTTCAGTGCTGAACTGTTACGTAAATTCCTGTATTCCTTTTTGGGGAGGAAGGAGGGCATTCACTTACTACTGTGTGTGTCTTGTTTGCCCTGTTGGAATGTGGACAGGAAGAGGGAAGGGCTGGGGACTCTGAATCTGACGATAAAGGAGATCCAAGTGACAAGAAGGAGGAGAAACTGGAAGAATCAGAATCGGGTATGCTGAGCTCTTAGAGTGTACACTGCTGTGTGTGTGTGTGTGTGTGTGTGTGTGTGTGTGCGTGTGTGCGTGTGTGTGTGTGTGTGTGTGCGTGTGTGTGTGCGTGTGTGTGTGTGTGTGTGTGTGTGTGTGTGCGTGTGTGTGTGTGTCTTGAGTGTGTGTGTGTGTGTGTGTGTGTGTGTGTGTGTCTAGAGTGTGTGTGTGTCTGTGTGCAACTAGTAGGTACGTACTGTCTCACTACATCTGCTACAGGCAAGGCAGAGGATGGAGAGAAGAACTCTGCTGAGGCCGGTCCAACACAACCTCCCATTGAGGCCGTGTTTGGAGATGATCAATTGTTCAAGCCTCGCTTGATTCCCACTTTACCTGAGTTTGCTCACCAGACAGGAGAGGAGAATGACATGGTGGTGGTGCATGTAAGTGGGTCAGTGGGTGGGTGCTGTATGAGAGTATGGGAGATGGGATGGAGGCTTGTGTGTGTGTGTGTGTGTGTGTGTGTGTGTGTGTGTGTGTGTGTGTGTGTGTGTGTGTGTGTGTGTGTGTGTGTGTGTGCGTGCATGTGTGTGTGTGCATGTGTATGCGTGTGTGCGTGCGTGTGTGCGTGTGTTGTGTAGAGTAGCAAACTGTACATATGTTGCTACTACTTGAAGTACTAGTCACTGGTTGTGTGCCTTTGGTGATGCAGATTCAGGCGAAGTTATACATGTTTGACAAAGAGACTCAGAACTGGATTGAGAAGGGGCGAGGAGTTATAAGCCTGAATGACATCTGTCAATCTTCCTCAGAGGGCATATTCCAATCTCGATTGGGTAAGATTTCTGTATCTCATGATCATCAGTGAGCATTGGTACGTGTACTGCACTGCACCCCATCTCCCCTCCCACCCTTCCTTTTCAACCTCCCCTCCCTTCTCCACCCCTCCTCCCACCCTCATTTTCTCCCTCCCCCTCGCCCCCTCCCTTCTCCACCTTTCCTCCTTCCCTCCCTCCGACCCCTACACAATCTTGTATACCACCTCCCTCCCCCTCCCCCTCCCTCCCTTCTCCACCTTCCCTCCTTCCCTCCCTCCAACCCCTACACAATCTTGTATACCACCTCCCTCTTCTGCCTCTCTTTTCCACCTTCCCTGCCTTCCCCCTCCCTCCCCCCCCCCCTCCCCCCTCCTGCAGTGATGAGAATGGCTGGTAGCCGGCGACTAATCCTCAACTCCAACATGTGGACAGAGATGAGCTGTGAGAAGGTGAATGCAAAGAGTATACGCTTCACCGGTCAGGATGTTGACAGCGGGAGCATCCGGATCTTCTTGATCAAGGTACGTACGTGACTGTGATTGCAAGGAGAGGGTTATGTGAAGTTTGTTGAGGGTACTTTGTGAGCGGTGTGTGTGTGTGGGGGGGGGGGGGGGGGCTTTATGCACTGTTAAGCTGAGTATCCTTTACCATTTACCTGTTTCGTGTCACATGACCCAATCAAATTGAGCATACTTTACACCCAAATATGGTGAAACATACATACGTTACAGTATTACCATTCCACCATATGAATGAGATCAGGTTCAATCCAGTTTGATCCGGTTCAATCTGGCGTAGTGTGTTTGAAACGGATGCATACTTATAGATGATTAGCCAGTTTGAAACCGGACACTCATTCACTCAGACCATCATGTGGATGGAATCAGGTTCAATACAGTATAGTGCACGTGTGAAAACAATACGCGCTTGTGGGATTGTCATGCCAAATCCCCCCCCACTAATTAGGCCCCCCCAGAAACAAAACAGCAACCAAATTGCTTCCCCCAGGAACCAATTTGGTTGCTGAATTTGGGCCCCCTTGGTCATTTGGTCCCCCCTCAGACCCGCACAAAATAGGTAACATCATTTGGTGAAATTGCATCCTTGGCCTCAGAGAGTGAAGGATGGTTGCAAGCTGCCTTCACACTGTTGTGTGTAGGTACTTTGTCTTTCACTATTAAAACTGTCAATCGCCACTTCTCCACTTCGGCACTTATGATTCAATGTGCAAATCCAGTGGCAGTCGTTGTGAATAATCTGCACGAAGCTTTCTGGCACGAACTGCTTTGTCTTCTGCTGGTATTCCACCTCCACGCCCCTCGCTGTGACCCAGTCGGCTCACTTCCAAGCAGACCACTTCATATGGGTGTCCATCCTTCTGGGTACTTGTAAGTGAATCCTTTAGACACTGTAATAATGTATCTGATAGCTTCATCTCATCATCTTCTTTGCTTGTTTTCTAGCTCATTTTTATATTTTCGCCTTGTCAATCAAATTTATTTGACAAAATGACAATTACACCATTATATACGTACTCGTCACGCACTTGACTGTCAGGATCCCTGTCATTTTAACGGTGGGAATGGGAGGGCCATATTTGGCAAGGGGGTACCAAATTGGCAAGCCCTACGCTGCCATTTTAGGCCCGGGGGAAATTTTACTGCAACACACTTTGCAACAAAGAGGTAGGGAAAGGTTGCTTCCATTTTGTACAGTGCAAACACATGCACACACACGCACACACACACATACACACACACACACACACACACACACACACACACACACACACACACACACACACAACACACACACGCACACCACACACACACACACACATACACTTTTACTTGTAATACCACTGCCAAGACTTGGCTACGTGGACCCCATTAATGACCGGACCAAGACCAGTGGCCCTGTTAGCTGTGGAGACACTAGCCTTATCGCCCCTCCCCCTCCACACACATGCACACAATGTGTGTGACATGTCCTTTACATGATCGATTGAACATTGCAGCTCTGAGCCTCTATCAATTCAATCATGTCCTTTACAATAAGTACTCCTGTCCTCTCCTGTGTCCATCCAGGGCGACACTAGGAATATTAGCAACTTGTTCAGTGCTATGGAGAAGAGAGTGTTGGCGATGAGGAGAGCCTGCGGGAGGACAAGCGACGAAGGCTCGCAGTCTGAAGATGACTCGGACTACCGAAAGATGCCACACAGCAATACTTCTCCTGGTGGAGAGGAGAGGGAACACACCAACCAAGTGAAAGAGGGCACTATGGTGCAACCTCCCAGTTCAGTTGTGGGAGAGAGTGAAGGGGAACTTGAGAGTGGCACAAAACAGTCCGAAGTGAATGAAGGTGTTCCCCAGGGTGACCAGCAGCCGGACTGACAGATGGATGCATGCAACTAGGGCAATTTTTTAGTTTTCAGTGCACACACCACACTACACACACACACACGTTCAAGATTCATTGGACTACAGGTGTGCACACAAGGACAGGCATGTATAAAAGTGTTTGTGAACACAGTCAATACCCAAAGCTGTGCACACATCTATTCATGAGTTCTTCAGCAAACAGCTAGTAGCACTTCGCCACATTTTTTCATTTCAATGCTGTTCAACTAACCGTGCATGCAGCCTGTTTGACACCATGCAATCAATATATATATGATCCAGTTTACTATCACTGAGGAAGATATCACAATATACATATAATTATATGCATGCATAAGACAATTATTAAGTAAATTTAGAGAAATCAGTGAATAATACAAAAAATTGTTAAAAATATCATACAAGTTGTGTCCAAAGTTATTTATTACACATGCAAAAATACTAGCACTACAAACACATGCACTCGAGCAAAATAGCAAAATTTAAAGTCCAAACTGTGGCATATGCACTAAGCTTGGACGGAGCATGCACAAACATTGGCGTCAGACCACTGTCTCAATGGAGTCAGGTCGTAGGAGTTTTACAGTCCCCGAGACCCAGGCTGGTCTTGGGGTCACCCCAGCAGGTGGGGTGAGGTCCACTTGTAACTCAACCTCTGGAGAGGTGCTTCTCTCTGCTCTAGTAAGAGTGTCCAGGCTGCCCTCGTGCTGTTGGACCACAGTGTCAAACGTAGGGCGCTCAATAGGTAGAAACTGGATGGATAGCAGCACAAAATTGGATGGAATCACCCACATTGGTCTACTGAAGGACTATCTCTTCATGCAATTGTTTCTTTACAGTATGACCAAAATTGGTAAGTCCGACATAGCAAACGTGCTTGGTTTAAGCAACTGAGCAAAACCACTTGGCACTCATTTGTGACCCTTGATTCCACCCTAAGGGTTTGTTTGGGGCCCAATTGTACCCTAGGGTTAAATTTTACCTCTAGGAGGATTCAGAACCACAATTTCACCCCAGGGTTCAAATTAAGACTCAAACATTCCACCTTCAGGTTTGTTCTGGTTACTAGTGCATAGAATCATTCCGATGTATCTGCCAGAGCAGAGACACTAGAGCACTCACCTTGCTACACTGGAAGGCTGTCTCCATGAAGGACTGAGGGCAGCCACTGTCCTTCACCAACTCAATAAAAGCCTTCTCATTCAATGCAAAGTCCTGTAGTGGGTAGTGTGACGGATGTTCACCATGCTGGGACTTCCATTATATGCACACACACGCGCGCGCACATGCACACACACGCACACACACATGCACACGCACACACACACACACGCACGCACGCACACATGCACACACACGCGCGCGTGCACACACACCATTCCAAATACTCACATTAGTGCGTGGAATCTCATCCGGATCAGCCGACTTCCGAGAAATAATTTCACACAAGAGAATACCATAAGAGAAAACGTCAGCCTTCTCGTTGTACGGTTTACTATTGAGCACCTCAGGAGCCATCCAATAAGGGGTGCCAACACAAGACAGTAACTTCTTCGGAGTTGGCTTCACCTCCTTGAGAGATGGCCTGAGTCGTTTCTCGAGATTGGCCGCCAACCCAAAGTCCGCCACCACCCCAGTGTAGTGGCCATCTTGTTCCCGTAGGAGGCAGTTCTATTAGACAAAGGTGAGTGCACATAGCTAATGACACGAGGCTTCTTGCTACATATGTAAGTATGGTAGTCGCTACAAGAGAGAACGACTGAGCGGAGGATGTAGCAAACAATCAGACACAGGACAATTTGGTTGTGAAGCTCTTTGCCAGTAGTAACAGCTGATGAAGGCCTTAGCAGATAAAACCCTCTGAGGCGCACACTGCACAGCTGTACATGGTCTATAACCAAACCACAGCACCTACCAAAACCATACTAATTCCTGCTACAAAGTCTCTCCATTGAACTCACCCAACCCCACAGGACAAACACAGAGCACCACAGGCCACAAGACTTCCAATTAACTTGTGTATGCACATACCTAGGGTGGCTTCATAGTGGAGATTGGTTGTGGGGTCAGCACCACAGGCTTCTCGAACAAATTAGGTCAGCAAACAAAGGGGGCGTGAGCCACCAGGAGAGAGTTTGGCTTCTACAATCAACTCTAGTTTGTGGGATGCTAATACCATCAATAGCAATAACATCAGGGCAGTTTGCATAGGGCTTGACGTGGGTTGTTTATCAATACAGGAACACCATACTAGACAGTGATTCCTCCTCATTAGGGATACCTTTGGGACATGACCAAGTGACCTGATACAGGGGTGTCCTGATTAGAGAGGTGCCCTCCTTTCAGAGGTGGTTTTGTACTGTACACATCTCTATGTAGCTGGGACAGTAGGCACTGAGTCTGTCCTCATCAAACTAGAGAGGAGTCTTAAATTTACAGTGTTCTTTATAAACTGCTGAACTGACACATTTTATGTGTTGCATGAACTGCCTGGCAATGCATACACTCATATATACATACATACATACATACATACATACATACATGTGTATGTACATACATGCATACATACACACATACATACACACATACATACACACATACATTCATACATACATACATACAAATATACATACATACATAGATACATAGATCCTGTTGTCATGATAACATGCATCTAAACGACTCTATATCCCGTAGGCATACATTGTGGGCAGAGTGCGTGTGAAGTTTATATGACGTCACACAGCCATTTTGTATATGTTGCAATACGCGCTTGTCACTGCAAACCATTTTCCTTCATCCCTCGCTGAATGGCCTCCCAACAAAGTAGAATTAAGGGCAGATGGCGAAGGAGTGTAACGAGAAGGTTCACGGGTGCCGGAGAGTTCTTCTATTGGAATCCCACATCGTCGTCGGTTGCCACTGATGCAGACATCAGCAAGAGGAGACAGGAGAGACAATTTTGATTGGATTAGAGAATAGTCTTCGGATCTATATTACTTAAATATGTACCACCTAGTCGGTGTCTGCAAAGATTTAGACAACTCGGCACTCAGGTGCTTCGCGCCCTCGAGCTTCGTGCTCTAAATCCTGCACCTCTTGGGCAGCCTTTAACTATTACATACAGACACACATACGTACACACACACACACACACACACACACACACACACACACACACACACACACACACACACACACACACACACACACACACACACACACACACACACACACACACACACATCTATTACCACTCATAAGCTACACAGCAGCTAGCCAAACTTACTCTTGTGTTCAAGTCACGATGGAGTATCCCGTTTCTATGGAGATAAGCCACACCCACTGCAATGTCCTTAGCCAGATGGACCCGAACAGTCCAGGACAAGGATGTGGAGTGGTCCTGCAGTAAGCTCTCTAAACTTCCTCCATTCACATACTGCAGGCAAGAAAGAGAAGGCATGGAGTAATGAGATGGGAGATCCCAACACCCTCTACTCGCTGTGCGAGTTGATCTCTCTCTCTCTCTCGCCCTCTCGGGAGATCCCAACACCCTCTACTCGCTGTGCGAGTTGATCTCTCTCTCTCTCTCGCCCTCTCTCTCGCCCTCTCCCTCCTCTCCTTCCCTCCTGCTGGTTGTCATAGGAGTGCTCAGTGACCATGTCCCGCTTCCCGTGGTCACGCATCAGGAGTGAAGCTCCTCAAACGTCTCCTCCACACACATAACACCTCATGCTTGTTTGGGGGTGCCACGACAACCCACCACTATATTATTGTTCATCTCTTATATTTGTATATTTTGATTTGAGCTTCCATGTAGTAAATATTCCTTTTAGTGGTTTTCAGTTTCAGAGCTCTTCATGTGTCTTCTGACTCTTCCCTCTCCCCTTCTTACTCCCCTTTCCTCCCTCACACCACACACACACACACACACACACACACACACACACACACACACACACACACACACACACACACACACACACACACACACACACACACACACAGGCGCACACACACGCGGCACGCACACACACGCGGCACACACACACACACACACACACACACACACACACACACACACAAACAGGGCATTCAGTGACACCTGTTAAGTGGCTCCTAGACACAAGAACACACTAACACATTCTGTTGAGCCCAAAATTAGAAAGGAAGAATTGATTCACTTCACTGACACACTCCATGTGCTAAATGGGTGCCCCAGACAGTGTGACTATATGGAGGGTATTCCCCAACCCACAACAGCATACAGTGTATGAGGGCTGCTCAGCCACTTGCAGGCGGATAAACACTTCCCCCATAAGGGTTAGCAACCATCATTGTCAATATTGCAGGAGCTGTAATCCTCCACAAGAAAGGGTTGCCTACTTGCTATTCAACAGAAATACAGGTGAAGCTCCTAGGAATAAGGAAGGGCCAAATTGGGCGACACACTGGAGCTGTTGGAGGGGGTTTCAGAGGAAAGTGGTCCCACGCTCACGGCTTCCATCCTGTATGCCATCCCCCCACACAGTATGGCTTACTGCCGGCTACAAAGACCTGCATGAAGGAGAGGCACTGTCTTCCCAGACTAGCACCGTTTCACCCATTCAGTAAAAATCTGGAGGTATCCGTGGACTGGCATAAGGACAGGAATGTTCAAGTTCTATGACATCTTTTGAGTGCAACATGGGTTCAATACCCTTCACACCATGGTTATGGTAGTACCCACTGACCTCTCTATTCATCTCGAGTCTCCTTTTGTAGCAACTAGGAAACAACACGACACAAACACAACTAGCAACAATTGTATTCTAGGTTGACTCCTTATATGTGTGTGTGTGTGCGTGTGTGTGTGTGTGTGTGTGTGTGTGTGTGTGTGTGTGTGTGCGTGTGTGTGTGTGTGTGTGTGTGTGTGTGTGTGTGTGTGGAACAGGTTTGTCTTACGCACAGTGGGGCCCCACACTGTGGTCTACTAAACACCAATGGCACTAGTGAAAGGAGAAACAACACCTGTCAGTACAGTGGGGCCTAGGTCTCTCTATTCTTGATACTTCTGGGACAGTTTGGGACAGGTTCAAGTGTCCTGATTAGAGAGGTGTCCTCATTTTAGTGGTAGCTTAGTACAGTCTCTCTGCATACATAGCTGGGACAGACGGCATCGTCTTTTCATTGACAGAGGTGTCCTGAATTCAGAGTGCCCCTTAAAAGGGGCTTCCACGGTACTCTCTCCATACCAAGAATGCGCTACAATAGGACAATCCAATACTCAATTCACTCAAAACGAATTCTGTTATGACCACTCGATTCCTAATAGAATTTGCACCTTGTAGGAGTACAGTGACACACAGCTGCCCACAATGGTCACTGCATAAGGCAGCCAGCTCTCAGCAGCCAGCCTCCCTGGCCCCACATACACATGCATAGCACTACACTCAATGCAGACTACCTCTGTAATGCAGCCAGCTCCTTTAAGGGCTACAGATGAAAGGCAAGAAGCTGCAGATGGCCATATTAGACAGTTTCCTCCGTGGCTGTTCAAACACTGTCCGCGTAGATGTGTGTGTGCGTGTGTGAGCTTGTCCTTGTGTTCCAGTCAGTGGCTCTCAGATCATTTCAGCCCTACATTGACCAAGTCTCCCCTCCCAAGCCACACATCCTGCACTACTCACATGCAGAGCACAAAACACAGAACACCATCTTCAGTGTGACCCGGTGCACAGTGAGTGGGTGCAAACTCAAGCGTCAAGAATGCTACACTTAATACCATGTGTCCCTAAAGCATGCAGAGGATATGGCATATGTAGGGGTAAGAGCAACGGTGAATACAACAAAAACCCAGTACTAATTTGGCAGGCATGAAAATGCAAAGAATGAGCTAAATTATAAGTGTTTAGACTGACCTGGACACAACAAGAAATGAAAATGCCATGAAGTGTACGACCCCAGCTACTAACAGTCTATCAAATTGCAGATATCTCATCATCGGGAGACTATTTTAAACCTTGCATTCATTCCACATGGCCAAACCCACAGATGCAAAGCTAGTAAGAGGCACACAACGCCTGTAAAATGGAGTGTAGCACTTGTAGGGACTCCAGCCTAGTCTGACTGTGGAAGTGGGTACAAGACTGTCACTAACTTGCACACAGACAGACAGACATACACACACTGGTGTACAGAGACAACACACACCCACGACCAGACTGATAACAGTCATCTGATTGGAAAACAATTGTCTGACCAATCAAACATGAGATTGCCCTCTATTCCATGACCATATGATCCACACACTAGAATGGATAACTCTCCCAAACACCCTGGACACCACAAACTGGATGGTGACACCAGAGGATCGCAATTTCACCCTTTTCACACGGACTGCTTAACTACTGCTGTCAGTCATCTTCTAGCTTGGTCGGGCATAGGCCTTCCAGCGCAGTGAGAAAAATGCTATCAAAAACGTGGTGATTGTCCGCCATTTTTTTAAAACTCGGGTTGAGTACCCAATCGTGAGGTCACCGTGTGAACGCTAATCCGTGTCGAACCCGGATTCAATCCGGATCACGATTCCGGATTAAGTGGTCCGTGTGAAAGGGTTGTCTGTGTAAGGATGACTTTACAATGAAAGAGAAACAGAAGGCAAAGGTTTCTCTCCTGTCAGGGATAGTGGGATTCAATTGCATAGTCAGGCTATGTCAAGCTCTATGGATGAGTGGATATCTGTTGGACTGCACAGTCAGGGAGTTAATGATAATCATTGTAAAACGCCCAGGGAGATAATGATATTCATGGTGACCAGAGTGGTAAGCTAGGTAGCTGCCTTGTGTAAACCATACTCACCCCCCTCAGACACAGCAAGTTAGGCAATGCACTATCTTCTACACAATAGTCTGATCACACCAGAGCACACAACCCTCCAGCCACACCCATGAACCTCTCCTCTCCCATCCCCTTCCCTCTTCCCTCCCACACACACACCTACTCACCTCTGTCAGTGGATGCACCTGTCCTTTGTGGACGCAGGCCCCAATGTAGCTGTAGGGAGTGAAGAGAGACAAGGACACACTCAGTACTCCTCTCAGAGCATTCACCCACACAATAGTCCCTACAGCACACAGTCCATGGAGGGGCTAGCAGGCCAGACTGGTACCATACTATAAAAGCATTGCTTCTTCATTTAAGCAATTACAACATTTGCTTGCTCAGCACTTCAATATAAAATGCACATTTCTGTATAAGAGGTGAGCTGACAAAGGTAACACGGTCTATACATTCCCCTATATTTGAAGAAACAAACACACTGTGCCATTACGGTGGCTACCCTTGCCAGCGGTCAATTAACCAACAAACACACATTGCTGTGAGCCATCTGGGGGAGAGTTTGTATGGTTTCTGATTAGTAAACAGATAGTGACCTGTGATATTGTAAAGGAGACAGCGGCCAATGGCCCATAGATGGACACTTTTGCTGCACCCACAACTTTCAAGGAAACCCACTGGGGCTTTCCGCAACTTCTGATGGTGACCACTGCAACCAGCTCAGCCAGGCGTCTCCTATACTTACAGTATTGCAATGACACAGCTCTAATTATACACAGCATGCAAACACATCATATGGTGTTGGGGCCTGTGTCACAAATTTGTTTGTTTTGTCTGCCTGTGTGTCAGTATAAACAGCCTACAGGACACACAGAGAGTCATGTGAATGCATGCACATACCAGTGCGTCGGTCCCCCCTCCCCCCCTTCCCGCTGTAAATGATGAGGTTAAAGCTACATGCATACATGCACCAGGTAGTATCCCGGCGACTCACTGAAGTACATTCGGGTGTCTCAGTTGTTTCAGCAGCTCGACCTCTCGCAGGCTCTTCACACTGGAGGCTCTCTTGTTCAATTTCAGAACCATGATCTCCCCTGTGCGACACAACCGGACCTGCAGAGCAAATGGGGCACATCGCCGCCATCACTGGGACACACGCGCACTAAAACAATCACTGTAATTAGCCCAGTCAACAGTCCACAGCAAAATACTATAATCAATTTACATGAAAGACCTCACTACTCTAAGCGCGCTAGTGCGCATACACGCTGTGGGGTGCGCTGGTGATGGAAAGAGCGAGGGTCAGTTTACTCCCTTCTCATGTGTGCAGTTATTACCTTGAAAACTTCGGCAAAGAAACCCGCGCCGATCTTCTCGACTATCTCGTAGTCTTCCAGGTTGTGCACGGACGACACGGCATCCCTGAGGGCCGACAGCAGAGGAGACATCCTCACGTTGTTGGTTGGCGAGAGGCTACCCTCCATGTCCTGCCTAACCAAGGGGCTCCTCACAAGGGTCTTCTTGAAGACAAAGTCCCCATCCTGCTCGTCAGAGGAGCTGTCGCCGAGGCCAGGGCTACTCCGGTCCTTGGTGGTGAACTCTGGCGAGGGGCTTTCGTGCAGTGTCGACGTCATCGAACTCGTTTAGCTGACATTGGGTGAGACGGCAGAGGTACACTGTGTCCAGTCGGACAACCTGTGCTTTATCATCAGTGTCGCATACCTTAATCATATTCATTGCATTTCTACACCATACAGAAAAAATGGCTGCTGAATACAGCCAAGAGTGACAACCACAGTTTATCATACTTAGTTAGAGCTGGTTCCAGCAGCAGTGGGCGAGCGAGAGGGGCTTTTGCTCGCACTCCTCTTGCTGCGTGCCACAGGAGAGGCTGACTTACTGCGGCTGCTGCGATGACGCCTCTTCTTTGACCTTCATGGCAGGAACAGAGGATGCAGACACAAGCACTGAGTGATTGCTGATAACAAGGCAGGCATCACTGCACAGCATCACCATTGGAGTATCATTAATAACTGTCACTGGCATAGATGTGTGCACATGTGTGTAAGTGTGTGTGCACGTGTGTGTGAGTGTATGTGTGCAAGTGTGAGAAGTCCTACTTGTGTTTCTTTGGAGAGCGGGAACGTGATCGAGACTTTGGTGTCCTTGAGCGAGACCTATCCCTGCTTCTCCTTCGTCGTCTGCTCTCCTTTGAACGTGAGCGGGAGCGGCGATACCTCCTGCTTCCCGATGAGGAGTATTTGCTGCTGCGATGTCTGCTGGCAGATGAAGGAGTGTGGCCGTGAAGAGGTCTAACGGCATAAGTACAGAGTCACCTCAGAACACAACACACACAAACTATGCCTCACACACACACACACACACACACACACACACACACACACATGCACATATGCGCGTGCGCACACACAGCACACACACACACACACAGTATGTCCCCCCCGCACCTCCGAGGGGAGTAGGATCGTGATCGCGACCGTCTGCCTCTCCTTCCTCTACTTCTGCCCCATGACGGACTCCGGGAACGGCCCCGACCTCTCGAGCGTGACCTGCTCCTGCTTCTTCTTGTGCTGGTCGTGCGACTAGCGACAGCTGGAGAGGAGAGAGGCAGGACCGAAGAAGAAAGAAGAGGAGAGGAAGAGGGAAATGGAGAGGGGGAGGGGATAACACAGAAGTGACAGGCGAGGAGAGGGAGGAGGTGAGACAGCAGAACTAGTAGTGGCCTGTCAAACCAAATGCAGATTGTGTGGTGAAAGTGAGTTGTATAGGTATCCAGGATGAGGTTATACCAACACACTGTCATGAGAGAGTTAAGTATCTCTCAGCTTACCCTCATAGCCGTCAAGCCCTCATGGAGTTACTAATTTCCTTTACAGACAGCATGCCACTAAGTAGTGTTAATAGGCCTGAACATGGCAGCTATTCATTCACAAAGGAAGTAGGAGGCTAGTGATACAGCTCAAGCCTCAATAGAAGCTGCATCCCCATTGACACACAGAGGGGCGGGGCAGGATGAGCTGCCACTCCCACCTACGTACCTGGATCGAGAACAGTCTGAATCAGCTGTGACGCCTCCTTCACTTTCTTCATGGCCTGCTCAGCCTCCCTCTTCTCAGCCTCCGGGGCCTTGGCCTGGGGCTTCACAATCGCATTCTTGCTGTGGTTGACTCTACATGAGGGGGCAGGGGGCGGGTCAGCAAACAACGTAGCCACAGTGACCATTATACATCAAGTGTTAATGGCAAGGTAAAGTGTTATGAACCATCTCTAGGGCATTTTTGGACAGTCTCTGACCGGCTCAAGTGTCCTCATTAGAGAGGTGTCCTTGCTACCGAGATTGATTGTATGCACATCCCTTTGGACAGTGGGCACTGTCCTTATTAGAGAGGTGCCCTGAAATTAGAGTGTCCTTTATGGGGAGGTTACACGGCAAACATCCGTTGTACCAGTAATTTCTACATGGCCCACAAAAGATTACACAGTAGACAGCAGCTGTGCAGTGGGAGACACTCAGCAAATTGAGTGACCACAACGAATACAGAAGTACAATATGTTTTCATAAGAACATCACCCAACACTTCACTGCACCAAAAACTAACTAAGATCTAGAACCTCCAGTTGTGGTCAGTGGATTATATGCAGAAACAAATGGGCCATGACACGTCCAACAACAAGGTCACTGTTGCTGTGTCAACAAAATTATAAATGGTTTATGGGCAATTGATCAAATATCATTGTACACCAACCCATATCGAGGGATGCAGTGGACGATTTGGAGGCACACAGCTGACTCATTATTCTGTGCAAATGATATCTGTTCACATGAATGATGGTGAGTAGAGTAGAACCCACTTGTAGAGGGGTCTCCCGGAATTCAGGACACCTCTCTATTCAGAACAGTGCCTACTGTCCCAGCTACATAGAGGTGTGTACAGAATTACCTCTGAAGTAAGGACATCTCTCTAATTAGGACGGTACCTACTGTCCCAGCTACATAGAGAAGTGTACAGAACTACCTCTGAAATAGGACACCTCTCTAATTAGGACAGTGCTTACTGTCCCAGCTACATAGAGATGTGCACAGAACTTCCTTTGAAAGAGGACACCTCTCTAATCAGGACAGTACCTACTGTCCCAGCTACATAGAGAAGTGTACAGAACTACCTCTGAAAGAGGACACCTCTCTAATCAGGACAGTACTTACTGTCCCAGCTACATAGAGAAGTGCACAGAACTACCTCTGAAAGAGGACACCTCTCTAATCAGGACAGTACTTACTGTCCCAGCTACATAGAGAAGTGCACAGAACTACCTCTGAAAGAGGACACCTCTCTAATCAGGACAGTACCTACTGTCCCAGCTACATAGAGATGTGCACAGAACTTCCTTTGAAAGAGGACACCTCTCTAATCAGGACAGTACTTACTGTCCCAGCTACATAGAGATGTGCACAGAACTACCTCTGAAAGAGGACACCTCTCTAATCAGGACAGTACTTACTGTCCCAGCTACATAGAGATGTGCACAGAACTACCTCTGAAAGAGGACACCTCTCTAATCAGGACAGTACTTACTGTCCCAGCTACATAGAGATGTGCACAGAACTACCTCTGAAAGAGGACACCTCTCTAATCAGGACAGTACTTACTGTCCCAGCTACATAGAGATGTGCACAGAACTACCTCTGAAAGAGGACACCTCTCTAATCAGGACAGTACCTACTGTCCTAGCTATGTATGTAGAGGGATGTGTATCAAACTAGATCTGAAATGAGGACGCCTCCCTAATCAGGACATTGGACCTGTCCCAAACTGTCCCAAAGGTATCTGGAATAGAGAGGAGTGACAGCCCAAGAATTCACAACTCTAGAGCAATGCAAAGTATGCCTGAACCACAGAGTGGGATGGTTAGTAAATAGATGCTATTAAATGAGTCACCCCACCACTCACAGATGGAGTGACACATAACTCTACGCTGGATACTCTGCATACATATCTGACATACCACAATATACCCCTCCCCCCCCTCCAAAAAAGGAGCCAACAGCGAGTTGTTCATTGTGCTGCTGAAACATGGTTGTGGCAGGACCACACGTAGCAATGTCAGTTGAAGTGTGTCAAGTACTATGTGCGCTTTGCTTTTCATGAGGTTAAATGATTGAGGTCTTCGTAGATCAGTGACATCTGCAAAACGTTCATCCGCAAACATCTACACATCAGTACATAGGTACATAATGTACAGAATTCAGCATCTGCGAAATTAAAAAAGCGAAATCCACAGAAACAATAAATCTGCAAATAAAATACTGCAAAAATTAAGCGTATACAGTATGATGTGTGGGAGTGTGTATGCTGGTGTACATATCCATTACGAAGGGGCAGTAATAACTTACAGCGACTAATTTTAGAAAATTTAGCAAGTAGTGCAAAAATCGGTAAAATTGTAACCACAAAAGTTGTACAAGCCAATTTTTAATACACATTAACTTGAAAATTGCTAAAATTTGTACCTCCAAAATCCTGGACTTTCACTGGAAAAGTGCTAAATTCAGCTACAGCTAACCTTATAGCTTTGAGGTACACCACCCTTATTGCAATGACGACAGTGATACACTGCTACCTGTACGGTGATATATGAGCATAGCCCACAGCGACAATTGCATACTGCCAAAGGGCCACAGCGACACCACTGAAGAAGGCAGCAGTTAGCTGCCGAAACGTTTGGTAAAGAAATCAAATCTTTGGCTAGTGACTTCCAAGACAATTGCATACTACCCAAGGGTGGTATAAATTGGCCATTGGTGGCAACTTGATACTAGATATGGGCCTCACAAGTTCCTGCCAGCCCTGGATGTGTGTGTGAGACCCCATATTGTTAGGGCAAACAAGTATCGCTGTACACAGCAAAGAAGTTTAGGCTGATAGGGACAATAGCACAGTGAGCTTGAGAAACGTCCCCTCAGAGAAGATAGAAACACTGGAGAACAAGCCACTCTTCACCTATTCTATGTGGCCTCAGAAGAGTGAAAGACTTGCTTAGGCTGTGTGCAGGCAAATATCATGGGAGTGAGAACCTGGGACATGTGCATGCTAAATAGCAGAAACACCAATGGTGTGTGTGTGTGTGTGTGTGTGTGTGTGTGTGTGTGTGTGTGTGTGTGTGTGTGTGTGTGTGTGTGTGTGTGTGTGTGTGTGTGTGCGTGTGTGTCTACATGTCCTTCCAAAGTGACGCAGCGCTGCCAGACCACAGAGTGGCATACAGGTCTGCTGTGAAGTGGAAGGGCATCGCTTGTTGTTGCTGCTTATTATACATGAGCCTCCCGCCTCCTGCACACAGCAGGAGGTCAGCCATGCATCTTCGAGCAGCAGTCACAGCACAGAATACTGTATGAGTACTACAGTGTGTGTGTGTGTGTGTGTGTGTGTGTGTGTGTGTGTGTGTGTGTGTGTGTGTGTGTGTGTGTGTGTGTGTGTGTGTGTGTGTGTGTGTGTGTGTGTGTGTGTGTGTGTGTGTACACATGTGCGTGTGTGTGTTCACGTGTGCATGCGTGTGTGTGTGTGTGTGTGTGTCTCACTTGATGGGTCGCCCTCCAAGCATGCCTCCATTCAGCCTCAGAGCCAAGTTCATTGATCGGTGCTCGTTAAATTCCACAAAAGCAAACCTGAAGGTCAGCAGAAAGGGGAAGTGATTAGAGGGGAGGGGAAGGAGGGAGGGGAGGGGAGGGGAGGGGAGGGGAGGGGAGGGGAGGGGAAGGAGGGAGGGGAGGGGAGGGGAGGGGAGGGGAAGGAGGGAGGGGAGGGGAGGGGAGGGGAAGGAGGGAGGGAAGGGGAGGGGAGGGAAAGGAGGGAGGGGAGGGGAGGGGAGGGGAGGGGAAGGAAGGAGGGGAGGGGAGGGGAGGAAGGAGGGGAGAGACTCAAAACATAAAATACAAATGATAAAGGAAATTAACAATGATATGGTGGTGGTTTGTCGCGGTGACCCCAAATGAGTGAGAGGTGCCACGCATGCAGAGGAGATGCATGATTTCACTACTGATACGTGACACCGGGAAGCAGGAACATGGTCAGCGAACACTCCAGTGACAACCAGCATTCCTGTTACCTATTAACGTACCATGCAGAGCCAGTCAAAGTCAATCTTCTGGAAAATCGTAATCTGATTGGTGCAACCAGCAGCAGCTGCTATCGGTGGTATCAGCACACACACACACACTACTCACACACACAGCACACACACACACACCACACCCCTCACTCACCTGGTGGGCTGGGTCTCATCTCCTGCCATGCGAACAAAGTTGATCTTCCCACAAGGTTCAAAGAACTTCATTACCTCCTCTGCAGACAGCTGTATACACACAACATGTGCACACACACACACACACAACACACACACACACACACACGCACACACACACACATGCACACACACACACACACACACACACACACACACACACACACACACACACACACACACACACACACACACACACACACACACACACACACCAGTGATGTGGTAATTACAGTTCATTGGTAATTAGTTACAATTACTTGGCTATTTTAAGAATCAATTACCATTACTTTAATATTACAAGTAATTAATTCCCGAGCAAGACACAACTGATAAGGATAAATCAATCAAATGCAGGACGTTTCGACCTGAAGGTCTTTGTCAACTGCGTACAGGATGACAAAGACCTTCGGGTCGAAACGTCCTGCATTTGATTGATTTATCATTATCAGTTGTGTCTTGCTCAAGAATCTCGTATCACTGTATTATCAACGCAACTATGAGCCTCTACAATATCATATAATTAATTCCCATTACAACTACTTGAAAGCAATTACAATTACGTTAGCGTTACATAAACTAGGAGTTCATCTTAAAAAATGTGGCAGTGCTCCATAAGTTCTTTTGGAAGCATGCAACAACATCTTAGTAGATTCAAAGTCTTGTCTGCCCAACTGAATGTGCTCTCAACTAGTGCAGACATAGCCGGTATGGAGAATACTTGACGAGTTAGGTTTGAACAGTAGGGTAGTCTTTAGATTATTCTTCCAGCAGTCTAGTGTTTTGGTAGCCAATGAGGAGGAATATAATTGTGTGTAATTTGTGTGCAGGGATTTAGTGCCATTGGCCTCATGTTTCCAGGGGATGCATAAATCCCCGGGGGATACCTAAATCCCCAGGGGATGCCTAAATCCCTGGGGAATACCTGAATCCCTGGGGATGACTAAGTTCCCAGGGGATGCCTAAATCCCTGGGGGGTGCCATATTCCCCAGTGAAATTTACTTGGTGTTCCAAGCTGGTACGGAGAATACTTAACAAGCTAGGTTTGAACAGTAGGGTAATCTAGATTTTTTGCCAAACCCTCACTAGCATCCTCACTAGCACCCTCACTAGCACCCTCACTAGCACCCTAACTAGCACCCTCACTAACATCCTCACTAGCACCCTCACTAGCCCTTCACTAGCACCCTCACTAGCACCCTCACTAGCACCCTCACTAGCACCCTCACTAGCACCCTAACTAGCACCCTCACTAGCACCCTCACTAGCACCCTAACTAGCACCCTCACCACAGCCTCACCACACCCTCACTAGCACCCTCACTAGCACCCCTCACTAGCACCCTCACTAGCACCCTCACTAGCACCCTCACTAGCACCCTCACTAGCACCCCTCACTAGCACCCTCACCACACATCCTTCTACTCCACACATGCATCCACTCACTGTGGTGTTCAAGTTGCCAACATAGATAGTCCTTCGAATCTCATCAATCTTTGATGGATCCACGTTTCCTGTCAACGGGGGTGGGGGTGGGATCACGGTCCCCATCGCTGATAGCACCCCCACATTAGAAACCGGATCAGGCTGGGCAAGTGGACAAGGGGACACAGTCAACGTACAAGGACAACATCGCTGGAGCCACACCAACAGACTAAAACGACAGAGCATTCTGATCATAAAAAAATGCAAAGTATACTTTATTTCAATTTAGAACACTTTCAAGAAATACATAAACATTAATAAAAGTATGGGCTTCTATTAAACCACCCTTAATAAAAGTATGGGCTTCTATTAAACCACCCTTAATAAAAGTATGGGCTTCTATTAAACCACCCTTAATAAAAGAATGGGCCTCTATTAAACCACCCTTAATAAAAGAATGGGCCTCTATTAAACCACCCTTAATAAAAGTATGGGCCTCTATTTAAATCCACCCCATTGTATACTGGATTTCACCAAAGGTCCTACGTAAAGGGTTCATTACAGAGGGACCTTTGCACTAGATATTGTATGCAGCAATGGGTGCCCACAGTGTGCAGTAGGTGTGAGTTTACCAAAATGGGAATAGTTGCAGCGGGAGTTGGAATGGGAAGGGGGACAACAGGCGCTTGCTGGATTGAGACAAGGACATTGCAGACTCTAAATGTTATGTGCATGCACGTGTGTGTTTGTGTGTGGTTGTACGTATATGTGTGTGTGGAGGTGTGTGTGGAGGTGTGTGTGTAGGTGTGTGTGTGGAGGTGTGTGCATATTGCTAACGGGTACAGCCACTGCCACAGGTGCCGTCCCCAGCAGGCCAGGTGTGGGGAGGAGAGCCGAGGCTGTCTGGTTGCGGGCCAGCTCCACTGCAATATTGAGAGGAATTGCGTCGGCTGCAGGTGCAGCAAAAGACATGGCCTGTTCTTCATGTGGGATGGTAACTGAGGCAGAGAGCAACAGTGGCACGTTAGACATTACACTTACATGGATTGGCTAACAAATCTTAAAAGTAGTACAAAGTGAGGAAGAAAAACACACTGTAAATAACCTACGACCATGATGTTGTATAAGCTAATTTTTGCAGAGCTCAAATTTCACAAAACAGTCGACATTTGCAAAAATAAACTCTTGCTGAAAATTCCATGCTTTACACTTCCACTGTGTAAATACATTACATCTGCTACTAATGCAAACAACCAGGCGACCATTCGTAAAAATAAAATGCACATTACCCTTGGAAGTGGCCATTCGTGAAATTTTTGTCCCACAAATAATTAGAGCTCACATGGTATCCATACAGGCAGTTTCCTTAGCTGCACACAACACTACTTCACTGGCCATCACACATTACATGACTGTTTGCACAGAGTCCTCATACAGTGATTGGACTGTCTCCATTACATCATCATTGTCATGACAACAGGTCTTTATAACAGGGGTGTGCAATAGTACGTTATACAGTTTGTGAACTTAATGTGTGAGTTTTTCATGTGTACATGCATGTATGGTGTGTGTGCGTGCGCACACGTGCACGTGTGTGTGTGTGTGTGTGTGTGTGCATGCGCACACGTGCACGTGTGTGTGTGCGTGTGTGTGTGTGTGCATGCGCACACGTGCACGTGTGTGTGTGTGTGTGTGTGTGTGCGTGCGCACACGTGCACGTGTGTGTGTGTGTGTGTGTGCGTGCGCACACGTGCACGTGTGTGTGTGGGTTGGGTGGGTGTGTCCTGTGGGTGTGTCCTGTGGGTGTGCACTCCCTCCCTCCCCTCTGCTAACAGACCTAAGTCACTCTTGGTGATCCGGAGTTGTCGATCTCCCATCACTGTCTCATGCAGGTGCAAAGCCACATTGCAGCTGTCAACGTCCCTAAACCGTACGAAAGCCACCTTAGAAGGGGCCTCCAGTGCACGCATCTCACTGCAAGAACAAGGACACAAGATGAACAAACATGACGTTCTAGTGAAACATTAACCAAGAAGTTCAAATTGTCCGCATCACATACTGAAGACATGCCCATTCTCGTTGTATACACAAACAGCTAGCATGAACTCAGCCCTGTCTTGTCCATACACTTAGGAGTCACACAACGTATATTGGTCATTTGAGGTTACTCGTTATGACCCACTCTGACTAGGAGAAGACAATAAGGTCAAAGTCTGTCCAAATAATAAATGATTCGTCTGCGGTCGAAGTGAGTAATACTAAAGTACACCCCATGGCCACAGCAAATCTACTAAATTTACGTTTAATACTTGGCTGCAGTGACAGTCGTGGTGGGCTAATATTCCACTCGTGTGCATGCGACTAATGCAACCGTCATGTACAATACCAATTACAAACATGTACCTTTCGGGAAATACTCTTAGTTCAACGATGTCTCCCAGGTAACTCATCAGCTCCTTCACTTGCTGGGGGCTGACGAAGGAGGAGATGTTGGTTATTTGTATCAGGCCCGAGACAGCCATTTTTCTTGTGCGCACCCGCTACGTTGATCACGTGCACAATACGTCATACACACGACTAAATTTCGTGCCGGATGTCCGTATGACTTGCATTGGGTATCGAATTCAATGCAAAATTTTATACATAGTACTTTACATAATGTACATACATGCGGTCTTATCTATATAAGAGCTCTCACTATTCAACCACTATAATATTATACATGAGTCCATAAAAAAGTCATTCAAGTGATCCTGGTTCCAGTGGCAGTGCTGACAACCAATCCAACAGCAAACAGGTCTGCATATGAAAATATTTTCTGACACAATGAATCTGTATGTCTTTAGTGTTCCTGTAGTGTGGGTGGCACAGGCCTGTTCTGGGGGTCACACTTGCTAACTGAGCGTCTAATGTCGTCAAATCTCTTCTGGACCTACAAACACACACACACGGCACATTCAGATCAAGGTGAGTACAGCCTCCATGTTGAATCAACTTCAGCAGTGTGCATACAGCTACACAGTCAATACCAGCTCCTAAGCGCATGCATTCTGACCTCCTCCAGTAGCAGGTTAGCCTCCCTCTCCAACTGAACATTCTTCTTGCCTTTTAGACGGGACTTCTGTTCATGTGTGGAGAGTATATCAGCTGCAGTAGAATGATGGACATATTTGGACTGATGGAGAGGTTGAACATAAGATGGTACGTTGTGTACAATGTATACAGTGGACCCCCTTAGGTGGACGTCCAGAATCAGGATGATACACTGTGGGACTTACTCAGGCTCATGTCAACCTCCAGACACTGGTGCTTGATCTCAGAGAGCACCTCTTCCAACTGCCTCACCTTCTGAGGAAGGGTGGTTCGAAGTTGTAGCTCACTATCCCGAAGGTGGCCATCTTGTACTAACTCCACTCCCTGCAGCCTCTGTGCCACTTGGAGAGGGGAGTTAACAGTGTTGCTGCTTAGAGCCACTGCTCTGGGGTTAGGTAGCATGACTGTGTTCTTCAGTAGGTGTCGTAGGGCCAATGTGCATGCCTGGAGGTCTGGTAGGGCAGCAAAGAAGGAATTACACAGGTTAGAAAGTTGATTAGCACTATCTCCCTACCGTCTGTCCCAAGTGACCCCCCACCTTTTGGTACAACCACATTGGGGTCAGGTTCTGCACTGAGGAGGGCCTCATAGCCCTTGTACCTGGACGGCAGGTGCTTCCACTTTTCCCTCTCACTACGGCGTCGGCGATCAAACTCACTCTTCACTGTCTCGGAAACTGCTAGTCCTGTCTCATGAGGATGGGGAGGGGAGTGTGACACCGTTCCTTCCGATGGTAGTGCTCCTGGAGTAGAATGGTCATCTACATCAACCTAAATGTTCAGTAAATAGGGCAGAAAGCATCACTCAACATGATGGACTATATTATTCATGCACCACACACTTGCTCACCTGTGTCAGGAACACGCCAGATTGGGCTGACTCAGGTACACCATTTGGAGCTCCTCTCCCCTCAGGGCACCTGCACACACAACAACACTGCCAGTGACACCGTGTGCATGTGTATGGCGTGTGTGGATATGTGCGGATGTGTGTGTGTGTGTGTGTGTGTGTGTGTGTGTGTGTGTGTGTGTGTGTGTGTGTGTGTGTGTGTGTGTGTGTGTGCGGATGTGTGTGTGTGCGTGTGTAGGTAGGTGTGTGTGTCTGTCAGTCTGCCAAGCCAGACACTCAAATGGTATATCATTACACACTAACCAACCACTGGCGATAATGGGTGTAAGCGAATCATGCAGGCACGCATGTGATCCCTGTCTCTGCCATGTGCTGGGACTCACTTCTGTTCACTTGTGGCGGCAGTACCATCAACGCAGACATCTCGGCTTACTTCAATGGCAGGGAGATGAGGGGGTCCTAGCGCCATCATTGCATGCAGTGATGGACCTGCTTCGATAGGGAGCGGCAGAGGAGGCTTGGGAATGAGGGGAGGGAGGGAATTGGGAATCTGGAGGGTGGAGGGGAGGAGGCAAGGGAGAGGGGAGGGAAGGGGGAAGGGAGGAGAGGGGGAGGGAAGAGGATAGGGGAGGTGGGTTGGGGCTCTTTGGAGAAGGGTGAACCAAGGGGTCTACTGAACTAGACACACTGCATATCACTACCTTCATCAGTTCCTTTGACTTCTCAGCAAGTGAAGGATGTGACTTCTTTCTCAACTCCGAAGCTCGCCTGATGCAAACGTTAATCAATAAGTCATACCACAAACATACACACAGTCATTCTATTATAAGTGCCTGTGATTGCATGATTACGAGTGGGTGGGTGACTGCACGTCAGAGTAATGAAGTACACGTGCATTATAAAGATTCCACAGCCCTGGAAGCCCCTACCTGGTGCCAACCTTGCCTACCTGATCACATCTATGCTTCTTCCTTCCACCAGCTCCTGCTGTAGAACAGCTGGCATGCCTACAAAAATGGAGTCCAATTAGAGCAAATATGGAGAGATTCAATTAAACCCACATAATGCAATTTGACATGGACAGAGACGGGCCAATACCAAACTCCCACTCCACTCCCACACTCGGCAACGCAAAGACATTGCAGGGGTAATTATCACCATAATCACCAGGAAGCAGATGGCCTTGCAGGGCACGCAAGTATGTGGAGGTGCCCATAATTAGGTGGGCGGTAGGTGGTTACATCCGTCACGGGGGATCAATAGTTATGCAACTATGGTGAGTGAGTACCTCATAACAGCTGTTTGTATGCAGTGCTAAATGAAGTGCATACAAAACTACCTCTGAAATAAGGACATCTCTCTAATTAGGACATATTGGTCTGTCTCAAACTGTCCCAAGATGTCCTTATGCTGCCTACTGTTGCATGTCATGTGAATGGCAGTGGGAGAAGGAGGCTGCACCACGGGGAGCACCTCTGGGGGAGCTTACCTTTGCAGGTAAAAGTAAGGGGGTTTCCCTGAATGCGAAGCTGCTTCAACCGTGGCCACATCTTCAGGGGTACCAGACTCTCACCACGCAGGATCTGTAGACACAGGGAAGGGAGTCACCTCAGAGGGACTCACCACAAGTGGACATGCTGCATCACAAGTCTAAACAAGCTAGGGAGTGTATATGCAGATACACACACATTCGTATGTACAAGAGTGCAGCATTATATGTATTATGTACATAAATAGTGGCCCCAATGTAATGTACCTACGTACGTACATGTGAATGCAGTGAAGCCCCCTTATTAAAGGATAGCCTGATTTCAGGACACCTCTCTAAAGAGGACAGTGCCCCTGTTGTCGACACTCAAACACTACAGACACTACTCACTAAGGATTCAGCAGACGACCCCCATCAGTTGAGGTACAGTGAAAATACCTTAGGGAACTAGAGAAAGTGAGAAGTGACCGTTGAACATGCACCCAATACCAGGCCATCCTTGTGGGTTCATACTCTGCATGTTTAAATCATTCTCCGTCAGCCCAACCCACACACATACATACCAGATTGTTCGTAATACTAAGTAACTCCAGAGAAGGAAACGGAGGAGGGAGTTGTGCTAGCTGATGGCGCTTCCTCTGCTGTCTGGTGCTTGCTGTTGGCTGCAGCTGTGGTGTGCCTGGAATTCCAAGCGTGGGAAGGGGGATGTGCAGAAGGGAATGAGAGGAGAAAGGACGAAAGGGAGGGAAACACAAAGGAGTGCTGAACAGAGAATGAAGCCAGTGCTCCAAAGCACTCGCATGCACGTGTGAATGCCAGCAATACAAAGCCAGTACAATAGTGTGCATCCTGCCCCCATACACGGCATAGCTTGTACATGACACCATCCTTATCAACTGCTGCCCCCAATTCAGCGTCTGTGCAGAACCCAATCCATCCAGGATGCCTACATCACTCCGAATAAGGAGTGGTCTCCTACGTAGCTACGTAGCTACACAGGTTACATGCACTGAAGGAATCACCCACGTGTCTGTCACCACTGTTACCATAAATGGGCGAATGGTGTCAGCGATGAGCTAACTACATTGGCATCAGTTCCTCCCATCATACATATCAATTATCCCACACAGTGAAGAGCTGTACAAAGTATTGAATTCCTGGAGTATCCTTGTCCATCCTTTTCAGAGAGCGCGGAGGTGTGCACGCAAGGTCGGCGGATCAGGTGACTATGCACAATGCTCTGCAGAGGCATCTACCACACATTACAACCCCTCTCCCCCGTACACACACAGAGTTGGGTGAACTGCTATCCCAACTACGTAATGGCCATTTCCCTACTTGACTCGGGTAACTAATCACCACACGTGCTAGACACTCCTTATATGGAGCTAAGACTGGGAGAGGTTATAGAGAACTGTAAATTAAAAGGTGTACCCACTCTGTTACTTGTACATTTCAATCTTCAATATGTACATATGTCATGAGTAAACTACACACAACATGTACTGTACAAATGTGCAGCAGTCCATACAAATGAATAAGAGCAGGCAACCCAGCAGATGCAGTGTGTGTAGGTTTAGGATGCACACACACACACACACACACACACACACACACACACACACACACACACACACACACACACACACACACACACACACACACACACACACACACACACACACACACACACACACACATGCACACACACGTGCACACACACACACACACACACACACACACACACACACACACACACACACACACACACACACACACACAGGTGGACAAGGCCTGGTACAGTACAAGCACATGATGTCCCCTCCAAACAGGTCCAAAGTCACCTATAGACCCCCCAGTATGGTCAGCAGGTCACCAACACACTTACTCCATTGGACAGTGCACACTCCACTCTCCTCCCTTGGATGGCATAATAGCCAATAGGCATGGGTGATATGACATTGATTGCAAGTATGGAAAGTAATCGAAGGGCAGGGCACAGGTCACAGTGAACTGGGCCACACACTCCAGACATCACACTACCACAAACACCATATATGGCTTAACATCTGTTCCACATGGATGGTTATCTCCCACACACACATTTTAGCACCCATTCCGGGTAATCTCCATTCACTCACCATCAACTTCTCTCCTACCACCCTCGATGCTGGTAGCCCCGCCCCCTCCCCCACTGGATTCCCCTCGTGTCTCCACAACAGGTGTGAAAACACTATCGCGTGAGAGACGTCCATCCCGTGTGCTGGGGAGGGAGGGACTCTCATCCACTGTGTTCATACCCAGCAGCCTCAGTTGGGGCACACCATACAACTCATTGCTGTCCAGGTACAGCTCTTTCAACCTGCACACAGCCAGAGAGAGAGACACAGCAAACAGCCACACATTCAAGCGCAAACTCAGTCTTGACAGAGCTGCTAACAATTCAGCCATAATGATGACACATGTACATACATGAACTAGACAATGGCTTCCTTCCACCCGGCAGCATGGTTGTGCACCAATTAATACCAAGGAGGAAATTACAATACAGCGGTAGGGCAGCAGTGGTGGATATGACCTTACACTTAGAAATCTGCCCGATGAGGGAATCGCAGGGAAACTTACAAGCTTCCCAGTTGACTGCCTTACCTCTGAGATAAAGAAGTCTACCAACTACCCCAGAGATAAGGACACCACACCATGCATAGAGGTCAAAAGCTGAGAGCACTGCAACTGTTGTCCCACACAAAGTGAGGGCCCATTGCACACATGTGCATGTACATACAATAGGCTGCAATACTTCAATACACATACTACACACTACATACTAACACATTGTAGCATACAGTACACTAAGGATTCCACCACCTCCCTCTACCTTGCCTCCCCCACAGCAATAAACAAGTCAGCAGAATGATCTAACTGAACTCAGCACACACCACACATTGCACAAGTCAGAGGATAGTGGTCACGGCTGAGTCAACCTGGGAAGGCTTTTAGCCCAAAGACTACATACAGTATTTAGTTATGTACCTGGTTACAAGGCACCCCCGGTCTTGGGTGAACGTATACACACAGTATGCGTAAGTATGTGTACGCAGCATGCGTGTGGGCCTGAAGACAGTACAGTCCACAGTACATATTCCATTCCCTGGCTACAGCCTGGGGGGATAGCATTACTGCAGATAAGCACGGCTCGCTGATAACACCCAACATATATGCACACACAAAGGCTCTGTTACACCAACAGAGTGAGCTAAGAGATGTGGGAGATAGCACAGCCAGGCGCACTGTGTGCACATGGGGATCCGGTAATCAGCAAAGGGAAACCAATACAGTGGATAACACATTCCTTTAAAGGAAGGACTCCAAAGGCTTCGTCTATCCAACATCACACAAAACACAGAGTCCCAATAAGGGCACACAGATACCATTTGCATTGAAAGGAGGTCAGTGTGCTGCAGTGCCATACACAGGGGAGCCCAAGTCATGGGTGCTCTAAGCCTTGAGCTATTGATGAGATAACCTGGCCAAGATTCCACTGGGGCAGCAGAGTGATGAAGCCATACTCCCTGCACCATGCACTTGTGCAAACAGACTAAATAGCCTCTTCTATAAGGCTAATGTGGAGAGACACAAAGGCATACAAAGGCGTATCAACACACCCAACTGGCTTACAGCTGATAACAACATACTCACACTTATGCACAGACGTCAAACACACACACGCGCACACACACGTGCACACATGTACGTATGTACATATGCACAGTACACACCGTTTCAGGCCAGCCAACACTGCAAAAGTTGACATATCTGTGAGCTGGTTCTCATCCAACCAGAGTTTCTCCAAATAAGGAAATCGAACAGACATTTCAGGCTGGCCTGGCCTGAGTGATCATGCAGGAGGGAGGGAGGAAGGGAGGGAGGGAGGGAGGGAAGGGGAGGGGAGAGAGAGGGAGGGAGGGGGGAGAGAGAGGGAGGGAGGGGGAGGGGGAGAGAGAGGGAGTGAGGGGAGGTAGAGAGAGGGAGGAGAGAGGGAGGGAGGAAGCAAACATATGACCGTTACTGACAGCTACTGCACATACGTACGTACGTAGTTTGCGGAATCAGAACATTTGTTAAAACATGAAAGAATTCCAAAAGTCCTCCTCAGGTGAGCTGTAGCCCATTCTGATGGACATACGTATGCCACTGTGGGTTTGTTAGGGGTTATTCACAACAAACGTGTCACCTGTACATAAAATACTAACACACGGCCTACCATTCCTAGCTTCCCTACATGGACTGTGACAGAATGTGGCTGCACTTGAAACAGATGTCAGGTACTCACTGAGGCGAATCCACAAAGGGCCTTGACATGTCAGGGGGCAGCACAACCAAGCTGTTGCCTGCAAACAAGGTGGAAAGCAAGAAGTGGGAGATATTCGCAACCTGAGAGTGGAGCATATTTCAATTAGCACACACACACACACAGACAGAGTGCTACATGTGTACAGGCATGTGGCACTTCCTGTAATGTTGGTGTGTAGTGGTCTGAAAGGGTTGGAATGACACCTGACTCTGCACCATCTTCACAGGCAAAGAAAGGACTTTAACAGTCTAAACCTTATTCGTTAAATAAACATAGTGCAGTACTAATTGATCAATCATGCAAAGATGTGACCCCCTTCAGGTTAGCATGTGAACTATGCACTGTATTCATGTCTCTGCGTGTGTGTACTTGTGTGTGTGTGTGTGTGTCTGTGTGTGAGCATGTGTATGCGTTTGTGTGCGTGTGTTGTTCCTCTGACCAGAGAGGTGGAGCTCCTTTAGCACAGGTAGGGTGCCCAGAGCAAGCAGCCCTTGATCACTGACAGAGTTGTATGACAAATCCAGCACCTGTGTGAGTATATATAACAAGAGGGATGAGGGGAGAGGGGAGGGGTGGGGAGGGGCAATGACATGGTAGATCAAGAGAGGGGAGGGGTGGGGAGGGGCAGTGACATGGTAGATCAAGAGACATACGTAGATGGTAGAAGAAGGGTAAGTGAAGGAGGAGGTGCTTGCCTGAATGGATGCCGCACATCACAGATCTACCACCCTGCCACCTCACACACAGTGTGTACCTCAACCCATCAGCACACTAGCTTTGAGTGTATGCAACATTCACATTCTTGTGCTACCCACTTGCAGCTGTCTGAAGCTCTCCCGCGTGACCTCCACCTTTGTGATTCCATTCAAGGAGGCTTCTAATTCATTTAGGCATTTGAAGCTGTCAAACAACTCTGCAGTTGCAGGGTACCACAAGGACAGGTTCGAACAGGTTCACAGATAATCTGAATCATTCAACCTTCATTTCATCTATGTGTTAACTATAGCCCTAATTAACCACCACCCACAGCATACAGTGGAAGCACTTATGAATGACACCCTAAAATAAGGACACCTCTCTAATGAGGGCAGTGCCTACTGTCCCAGCTACATAGAGATTTGTACAAAACTACCTCCGAAATGAGGACACCTCCCTAATCAGGACATTTGGGCCTGTCCCAAACATGTCCTGAATAGAGAGGTCTCACTGTACATTAATCAGAGAGAGAAGTATGTAAAAGGCAATTCCTTTCACACTCAACATAGTGAAATCATGTAAATTTTCCCACCCATCCTCCCAAATATGTGGGCCCATTGTAGCCAAAATGACAACACAAAAGGCCAACACTGTTACCCCAGTCCAGTTGACTGCTGGATGCATAGGACCAGGAATGTGAGACGCACATATGCCAACACATGCAGCTACACCCAAAACACCTATTCAGAATTGTTACAAAACAATACATGAGCGCATCATACACATGCTGTACACACCCACTGGACACACCCACTGCAGAAATACATACAAACATGCACACACACACACACACACACACACACACACACACACACACACACACACACACACACACACACACACACACCATCATGGTGTACACTAAGGATGGCACCCTCCTCCCCCTAACCCCTAACCATGCCAGGGTACAGATAAGGCAAAAAAGGAATATGCAAGTAGCAACCAAGCATTCCTGAGATTATTTCCCATTTCATTAAAATAGCTAGAGGTACACCTACCATATCATCTTACCATGGGGCCTCAGGCATACACACACACACCACACACACACACACACACACACACACACACACACACACACACACACACACACACACACACACACACACACACACACACACACACACACACCATTACCTAAGGGTAACTTGTTTTCACTGGCAACAACTTTGAAAACACCAGAAAACACACTCAGGTCCTCAGGCTCAGCCTGCTGATACAAAGCATACAAGGAAAGAACATTTGTTCAGTGCACACTGTACACACCATGAGCAACAGGAAAGACCATTTGAACAACCATGTAACAGGACTGGTGGCAGTAAAGATCAGGTGTTTCAACTTCAAATGTCTTCATGAGCTACGTACATAAACAACCAGACGGTGGGGTCTTACTAATGGGCCTTAGGTTGAGGTGTCATTGGTATGAAATTGCATTGTTGAGTGACTGCCTGAATAATCGGTTCCGGTTCTGACGATTGTGGATACAACAATGAGTCTTGGCAGCATTACATGTGTCTGTGTACGTGCATATGTTCATGTCTGTGTTGTGTGTATGTGTGTGTGTGTGTGTGTGTGTGTGTGTGTGTGTGTGTGTGTGTGTGTGTGTGTGTGTGTGTGTGTGTGTGTGTGTGTTCATGTGTGTGTTTGTGTGTGTGCACATGTATGTGTGGATGTGTGCTTGTGTGTATAACCTGCCTCTGATAGGCCACATCCTGCTATGTTGACCTCCACCACATCACTAGGATTGTCCACATGCAGGTGATGTAGCACAAACTCCTTATTCAAGCAAGAGTGCACCCTCCCCTTTCCATCATCAAGCTCTCCCTCCTCTCCTGCATCACTGCAGCCGTCCTCCGCATAAGATTCAGGAAAAGCAGACAGAACAGCCCTGAGCTGCCTCCTCTGCTCTGCCCTGTACGCAACCAGCCACTCGCCTCCCTCTGCAGGCAACCAAAGAGAATAACACAAGACATACCAAGCAACCCCTTTCATTTATTTAGCTACGTATATCTACTAGTATCATCCCAGTTTATCCGCCTGGAGCATATAGAGTGGCAATGTCGCTCTCGATATCATTCTATTGCCGTGGCAGAGGGCATGCGCTCCGGGACACCAATGTACCTGTGCTTGAAAATTTCGATTTCTGTCTCTTGACGGGGAAAAAACCTCCAAATGCAAACTTTTCAGGCGGTGCGCCTTCCATGTTAGCAACGGCCATTTTTTAATCACCATAGGAACAGACGTGGCGTGGCCACCTAAATATGGGCATACCACACTTACACACACAAACAACCACATTCCAAATATGGCTACATAAAGACTGCCTATCTGGGATGTTTTAGTATAATCGCCACGGAGTGTTTTCTTGTGTGCTTTTCTTGAGCCGTCTGTGGCAGAGGTTCTAAAATTGCTGGTAGTTTCGATCAGAGACTGACCCGCAATAAGTTGTGAACATGAGTCTAGTTACCGAACCACCGCGGCCGCGCACTGCGGTCGAGACGTCCTCACCAACGAAGCTGAACGAGCGAGCTTTGGTTGAGATGCCGAACAGAACACACCGTATGAACGGTGCGTACTGCGACAGCATTAAGCAAGGGATGTATTGTTTTAAGCTGCAACCTGCAGGCTCCGCAAGCTCCGGGAGGGACAAGACGGGAAAGAGAGGCCCACTAAAGCGTTCCAACAGGATCACCATGTACACTCCTGACGGAGCGGCGAAAAGAAAGAGAGAAAGCAGCGGAGAGTCTACTTCACCAAGGGCATCTGAGAGTCCTCCGGCAGCAGGTCGCAGCGATAGCGAAGGGGACGCCAGTTCGCCCGTCAATGGTGAAGCGGACGGCGCCGTAGAGTCTCCTCAAGCGGCAACGGAGAGAAGCGACGCTACGACCAACCACAATTCCATTCCAACCGTGGTGACCATTGAGGACCCACAGCCTTCTCCCTTGCCGCAACCTTCTCCTTCAACACCGCTAACTCCAAGCTTGAGCATGGCCCCATCTACCCAGATGCTTTCTCCATCTCCACTCCTCACACTGCCTCCCTCTGCTCAATTTACCTTCTCCCCTTCACCAGGGTTGCCTTTGTATCAAGGGGCACTCATGTTCGTGGCCCCTGCACCACACACACCGACCACCAGTCAAGCACTGACAGCAGCATTTGGTTCTCACATGGTCAGTTCCCCGCTATTGTCTCTAAAATCACCTATGAATTCCCCCAGGGTTCCTCACCGGACTGAAAAGTCCCCGAGCTCATCCGGGCATGCTCATACAAAGAATGGGAACACCCCTGCACCGCTGAAATTTATTGACTTAACGTCAAAATTCAACCTCCAACAACAACCACACCCCCTCCCTCATAGTCCACAAAAAGCTGCCCCTCCTGCAACACTGAGCAGCGAGAGCAAGCCGTCTGAGAACAGTGACCCTGAGTCACCCCTGAAGGGGATTATCAAGGACATCTTCATGCGGTATATGCATGTCCAAGGACTCAGCATTGACAAGGACATCCTGGTGATCCTGTGCAACCAACAAACGGCTCTTGTTAACGGCATACCCCAGTTCTGCCCACGGCTCGTTCTGCATGCTCAACCTGATGGTACAGTCGACTTTGTTATGGATGTTCAATCTGTGGTGGCTCACCGAGGGACTCTCCCAAAGGATCGCACGTTGATGCACGATCTTATAGCCTCCCTGGACCCTAATAGTGGATATTATGTGTGTGGTGGGCTCTCTGAGCGAATGCAGAAGCGAATTGGGGAATATGGACTGCAAATGAGGGGATTACGTCGTTGGGGGTTTCCCTTCCAACGGGTGGATCACCAGGAGTGTGATCTGTGGATAAAGGGTGAACAATCTGTTGTGTGTGCAAAATGTAAAAAACTGGAAGATAACCTTTCTAGATTTCTTGAATGATTGCCTTCACAACAGAATTTTATCACTGCATTTTTTCCGTCTTTTAAAACACTTTGTGTCCACCCCATTTTGTGTTTGTCTGCACACGTGTGTGCAGTTCTTGCTAACCCCTTTATGGATTTGGAATGTTTTGTGTTGACACCGTTTGTAGTTGTGTCACTTGTCACAGAAAATGAAATTATGTGGTAACATACTTTTTACGGTGCACTTTGGATTCGCTGCAGCCAATCAAGCGCACCACGTTGGGTGCTAGTGTAGCCAACTAGTCAAATGGTATTCGCAAGCTGCCGTGACTGCATGAATGGCTGAGGGGGTGTTTTCTAGGACGTACGACCGAGAGGAAAGAAATTAGCCGTGCACACAGCCAGGAGTCGTAAGGAGAGGAATTAATGACAAACAGTCATGATCACTGCTGGGATAGTGGTTCATCAGTGACTAAAAACGTACTGTATTAGAACATATGTATACTGGTGGGTTCTAAATGTGTATAATTGTATTGCATGCAACTTGCCTTATGTGTACATACACCTGGTTATCACGGCTACTAGAGTAAAATTGCAATGCCACCTATTCATCATTCCAAATAGAGCCCACCAAAATTTGTTCCAAGCATGCCAGGATTCCAACCTTTTCAGCAGTGGTAGACCTTGTGGTAAGTATTGAAATTCATGTCCAAGTTTGAAGCCAAAAACATGTTGGCTTAGTAAATACAATTGATCAAAAGTGGCACTTTTCCCATACATTGCATAGGCGAGGGCAAAGGGTGTCCCCTCGCCTATGTGAGGTATGGTAAAATTACAAGTTTTGGATGCTTCTATTTACTAAACTAAGCATGCTTTTGGCTTCAAACTTGGACATTTCACTACTTACGTACCACAAGGTCTACCATGCAGTGCTGAAAAGGGTGGACTGCCAGCATGCTTGGAAAAATTTTAGGTACATATGTAGGCTCTATTTGGAATGATGAATAGGGGCCATTTCACTGTTAACTAGAGACTTCTATGCTAGCAAAGTGATAAATACCACACAAAGGCGTGAAGTACTAGTGGTATTCCCTTTCGGCCTAGGAAGTAAATAGTACTATCACACGTCAGACTTCCATGCGGCCTATGTAGACTGCAGTACGTACGTGGAGACTGCAGTACTGGAACACCACACACAACTGGCATGTAGGTAATAATTAGTATCTGTTAGAATGTACTCATGTGCTGCAGTGACTACATTATTGTACGATAAAATACAAGCTATATTCATGAATGCGTGAATAGGTGAAGATGGCATGTTGCTATATTTGCAAGACAGTTCAGAGGGAGTACATATCTAATGCACACATGCACACATGCAGTGCAGGTGCGTGTGTAGTTGGCTAAAGCTAAACAGCTGTGTCTGTGATTTCTGCCTTCTCCTCCTCCACAGGCGACTCTCCCAGCTCTTCGGGGGCTGTGATAGAGAGCTTCTTTTCCTGCTCAAGGTCCTGGTCAGCATTCACCTCTTTGATCTTTGCAGCAGCTGCGTCCTCATCTACATTCTTTTCCCTGCTAAAGTCAAATGCTCCACGGTGTTTCCTCCTAGCCGGGTCCTCTTTCCCCTTAATACGAATGTTGTACCACAGCATTAAGCCCACAAAGATGATGACAATGAGAACAACTATTAGAACTATTGGCACGACAATAGCAACAATGTTGGTGGTGGCAACAGGAGGTAGAGCTACAGGAAGGAGGAGATCGAGAGGGCGGAAGACAGGATCGCTCACATCATGTAACAATGCAAACAGACAATGACTCAATGATTATGTAGGCACAAGGGAATTCAGTCACTTGCATCCAATTACATCATGTGGCCTGCATTACCATATATGGAGGCACCCAATTCAAGAAACAGAGGTGGCTATGTATAGTGGTTGCTAGGCAACAAATATACACTGTCTCACTGTGACCCCAAGTCATCACATGGAGTAGCCCCATATATGGCAATCTACCCTATGATAAATATAGTCAACAGTGAACGATGTGGCCATGGAAGAATAGTACTAGTATACACATGTACATATGTATGTATGTTGATGAAAGTGTGCTGTGTTTACATATGTGTGCATACTAATGCATTCACTGTGCGTGAGTGTGCGTGTCTGTGTGCGCATGAGTGTGGAAACATACATGTGTTTGTGCACATACTTACTCGGATTGGCACACACTGCAAAACCACTTCTGAATGAGGAAACGCAGCAAGATGTAAAGTCTTGGCATCCTGACGCGCACGCGAGGCACGAATAAGTATTGAGGCAAGAAGAACTGCAAACAAGAGAAATAAGGTTGTGAGTACAAGTGAAAAGAGCTTCAGACAATAAAACCTGTTCCAGCACACCCACCCACTGACTGCATAGTTAAATGCTATTGAACAAATGTCACTCATGTGTGGGCCAGTGTACATACTTGGTAAGAGAGGGACAGTTTTGAGTGCTCAAGCAAGCAGTGGAGGTGAGGTCAGTGTTGACAGGTTGGAACTTGGGGGAGGTCTCCCTCAACAGTGGACAGGTGGGGTAGGAGCCGCTGTGGACGTGGGAAGGACAATCATCACATTCGTGCAAACAGACTAAATAGCCTCTTCTATAAGGCTAATGTGGAGAGGCACAAAGGCATACAAAGGCGTATCAACACACCCAACTGGCTTACAGCTGATAACAAACATACTCACACTTAATGCACAGACGTCAAACACACAAACACACACACACACACATGCACACACACACACACACACAATGGCAACCTACTTCATCTTGTCGCATACAGTTTCGTCCCTTCCTTGAGGACACGCACACCGGCACAAGCAAGTTTGGGATTGTTGGCTTGCTGCATAACTTGGGCACTGAGATGTTGGGCAAACCTACGTACATACAAAGGAAAAGAACTATCAGTGAAGAAGAAATCTTAATCATACATACGCTAGACATATACTAGACATAATAAAAATTTTCTACAAAATTGTAAGGATGTAGGGATGGCATAAAAAAGGACAGAAACAAGTAAAGGCTGTTACACAGTGGAGCATTAACCATGGTACCTACATGCAAGAATGTCGCACCGCATAGTCCTACACCCTTGAATGTAGAGGATGGTTATTGCTCCACTGTGTAACAGCCTTTACTTGTTCCTGCCCTTTCAATGCCATCCCTACATTCTTACAGTTCTTGTACAAAATTTTTATTATTTCTAGTTTCTGTACTTTTTATGAAGCATGATGCACAATATAGCTAGCCATTTTAACTTCCTTGTGTAGCTCCTGATAAAATTAGCTGCAATTTGCATTTGAGAAATAAAAAATAACCAAATAATTGGATAATGAAAAAATTCAAAATACAGCCTTATATCTAAATTTGCTAAATTACATTCTCACGATCAATTACTAATCACATGCAATCATTCAAATTAAAATTTGTGTCAATTAAAACTCAGACAATCAGTCAATCAGGCCAGATTTGAACTGGTCTGAGATCTGAGAAATTGTATTAACATTGTAAATAATTCATTTAACAAGCCAAATGCCACGCTAAGTTGCAGATCAAGATGAAGAATTCCACTGTGGAGCAAAACAACGGAAGCTGGAGCCTACAGAAGCTTATGCAGCTGCTCGCAATGGCACCAGTCTCACCAGTCTCATCCAGTAGAATTACGTACGTAATTTTAAAATGGCGTCTGTCCCGCTTGGCCAAGCAACACGGTGGGAGTAGTGGCAAGCGCCGTCCCTCCTAGTCCCTTTGGTTTGTGCGCTACGGCTGTCATAGGCTTTGTTTGCCGGTTTTCGGTCGTGTTCAGGAGTAGCGCGACTTTTCATTTGTATTACAGCATACAAACAGCCACTGCCATCCCTACATATGTAGACAGCACCAGCATGCTGTCTGATAAGTAGTACGTAAGTACATACACATTAACAAATGCAGGCACATTACATGTACGCAAACACACACACACACACACACACACACACACACACACACACACACACACACACACACACACACACACACACACACACACACACACTTACATTTGTGCAAGGACAAAAGGGAGTGCAAGAAGTAGCACCACTAGGAGACGCTATAGCAAACATGGCGTTCGTTCCGGGGATGCCTCTAATTCGGTAGTGCACACAGCGTGCTGTATCTGTGTTGTTTACTTCTTGGTCGGGCCACACGTACTGCAAACACAAATAAACAACAATTTTAAGCACAAGTGATGAGGTAAAGATAAAATAGCTCTGATTATATTAGCCATCACACCATAAGGTCACAGGACGGTAAGCACACCTGGAAAAAATGCCTGCCGTTAAGGTTTCTGCTCGAGTAGTCAATGCAGTTTTGGCGCACTCTGAAGCTGCGGTCGTCATCAAGTACGTGGGATAGATAGGGAGCCTGAGACTGTCAGGGGGTGAGGGGGAGAGGGGGGAAGGAGAGGTACATACAGTGATCAAGCTATTCTCCAATGAAGGACACTCTGATGTGTTCAGGACACCTCTCTAATGAGAACAGTGCCTACTATCCCAGCTAAATCAGTAATGTGTACAAAACTACATCTGAAATACGTAAGGCCACCTCTCTAATGAGGACATTTGGGCCTGTTCCACATTGCCCCCAAAGTGTCTTGGATAAAAAGGCGTCATTTTAAAATTTACTCACGAGTGCAGAGAGCAAGAAGGCATGCTATGGATCTATGTTTGCACCAATGCTGATCAGAACTGCTCTGCAGCTGCAGGCACAACTTACAGTGACCTCTACGAGTGACTGGACCGAGGTGGGAGGACTGGTGAGTAGCTCATCCCAGTACATAATGCTGCCAGCACTGTCAAACACGTAACACCTGCAATGTGGGTAGGAGAGTTTGTGTGTGTGTGTGTGTGTGTGTGTGTGTGTGTGTGTGTGTGTGTGTGTGTGTGTGTGTGTGTGTGTGTGTGTGTGTGTGTGTGTGTGTGTGTGCTTGTGTAGCCCCTTACCTGTTATCCCCTGATGTGCACGCAGGAGCAATTTCCTTAACTTTCAGTGCCAGAGATGCTGCTGCAATATGTGCGCCTACAACACCGTGTGGTGCAGAGCTATACAGCATGGACACGGCAGAGGGCACCATGGAGGGAGGATGGAAGGATGGGGAAAGGAAGGGGAGAGGGAGGAAGGGAGGGGAGAGGGAGGAGGGGAGAAGAGAGGGAGGAGGGGAGGGAAGAGGGGAGGAAGGGAGGGGAGAGGGAGGAAGGGAGGGAAGAGGGAGGAGGGGAGGGGAGAGGGAGGAGGGGAGGAGGAGTAGGGAAGGAGAAAGCAGAATAATGGTAAAGTTTGTTGTTTCTGCTATGCTATGATAGTGTATCCAGCGGCTGAACATAAAGGAACTCCGTGACCAGTATCAAGATTCACACAGTCATGTCGGCACCACAGTTTCACACCTTGAAACAACTCGGCGGCTGATTCCGTACACAAAGCCACCTCCCAGAGGGTCCATCTCCACCGGGGACAACGCTATGTTAGTGTGTGGTAGGGCACTCCGATACCTGGGGTTTGAAATTGGAGCGGAGTGGGATGAAGAGGCAGAGAGGGGGACACAGAGGGGCAAGTGAGGGGAGTTGGTGGGAGTGGGGAAGGGAAGGAGAAGGGAGGAGAGCCATAATAGTAGCGGTAAGTGTCTTGAAGGTGAATCTTTAAATGTATGTAGGTGACCCAATCATTGTGATTTCAGCTCTCTCTATCTCTTCCTTACCATGTGGTCTCATCTGGTTGGTAGCCGCCTGGGAGCTGGATACCTGGGTACACTGCAAAGAGTCCTCTGTCTGAGTAGAAGTACCTTGAAGTGGAGAGGAGACAAAGATGAGGTGTGGAGAGAGTGTGACATTGGTGAGGTGTCACAACTGTGTGACATGACATGAAATGACTATGCAAAGTCACTTTCATGCAAAGACTACTGCCATGCAAGGTACATACATACAAACACACACACACAAACACACGCACACACACACACAAACACACACACACACACACACACGCGCGCACGCACACACACGCGAGCACGCACACACACACCTCCACGTGGTAATCTTATCATTTGCATTTGTTGCCCAAGCTGTCGTCAATGATGACACTGCGTTGCTGTCCACCCTCACACCTTGCAGAACACCTTCTGGCGGCGCATTACCCCCACTAGTCAGGTAGGTGTGGAGTTCAGAGTCAGACACGCCCACAGCCGGCTGGCTAGCTCCGTACAGTCGTACTGCAGAATCTGTACAAATGCAAGCTGGAAGCTCACACACACACACACACACACACACACACACACACACACACACACACACACACACACACACAAGTCCATCACTGCATGGCCTTGTTTCTACCATCTCTTAAGCTATAGCACAAGTACTACAACATTACAATACCTAATAATGGTATTAGAATTATAATATGTATTGAATTAGAGTATTAGAGTATTACTATACATTACATATAGTTTATAAACATTTATTGAATGTGATAATTAAGTAATGCAATTATCAGTAATAACTACATGGCCAACATTGGTAAGTGCTGCTCTTTCAGACGCCCACTGACCTCTGTTGGCTCTGTGTGCCAAGAAGCTGCAAGTTCTGTCCCGAGGGAGCTGTGTGTGGTAAGCCAGGTTGCTGAATTGTGATGCTGGAGGATTGAGGGTGACTTCAACGTCGGCTCCAGATCGCAGGACCACACACAGAACAAGCTGATTGGAGAACTACAGAGAAGGGTAAGGGAGGTGAAAGGGGGGGCAGTCAAGGACAGTATCCACAATCGACGATGTTCAACAGTGCAAGGTACACACCCACTTCATTTAGGTCAATCCAGTCAGATACAGACAGACACACACACACACATACGTACATGCATACATACATACACACAATACGGACAGACATACGTACGTACATACATAAATATGCAATAAAGATGCTCATTAAACTATCTGCCACGGGCAGTGGAGTATGACACACTTACTCCACTGATAGCTAGTACACTTCGACAGGAATATATGTAGTTGTGTGTGTCAACCAGGATCCCATCTTCGTCAGAAGGTCCCATGGGCAGCAAATTCGTTGATGACACAGTCACATTATTGATCGTGTTGGAATCATTGGCACCCTGAACAACAGTCCTGAATTCTCTCTCCACTTCAAAAATGCTCTGGATAACATCGTTTCCTTCAGACAGCGGATGGTAGATGACTGGCCCTGAACGATCAATGAAGAACACGAGACAAGTTTAAAGTATGTACACAAAACAAATTGTAAGATGTACATACGTATGTACAGTATGTAGTCAGACATGCATGCACACATGCGCGCACACACACACACACACACACACACACACACAGGTGAATGACACTTATATAATTATACGTACAGTGAAACCTGTCTAAGACAGCCACCCATGGGTCACTTCCAACTGACCTTTATAGAGAGGTGGCTGCTCTACCCAAGTAGATTGCAATGCCTTAGTGCTATTCGGGCCAGGGAGGCTGACTGTTTAAGAGATGTGGCTGCCTAACACAGTGACCATCTTAGACAGGTTCCACTGCAGTACAAATACACATGTACGTACTGTGCATCCCCCCTCCCCCCACCACACAACCCGCACACGTACGTTCTGCACTGTTGTCTGTGACAAAGAAGTAGGAGAGTGGCTTGGCAGCAAGGCTGCGGAGTGCAGCAGCAAACAAGTCGGACACGTAGATCTCAGCATGGAACACACCATGAAAATCGGCACCAGTTGACAGACGACGCACAAAACTGATTGATTTCGCTAAGAAAGGAAAGAGAATGTGGAAACATTGCTACATGCAAACACACGCACGCATGCACGCACACACACACACACACACACACACACACACACACACACACACACACACACACACACACACACACGCACACACACAGCTCAGTGCCAATTTCTGCCTGTGCACTACAAACCTCCAGTGCTTGCATCGAATGACGTAGTCCACTCGAGCTGATTGGAAGATGCATTTCTCACTGCAATGATTGGGGTAAGCGCTAAGGTTTCGCCTTCAAGAAGAAACTGCACAGGAGACGATAACAGTCAATAAGGCATTGTACATCACAGCACACGAGTCTAATGTTGGATGAGATGCAGTGCTACCCCAGGACACCCCGAAATATGGACACTACTGTTCCAGCTACATAGAGATGTGTACTAAACTACCTCTGAAATAAGGACACCTCTCTATTGAGGAGAGTACCTACTGTCCCAGCTACGTACATAGAGATGTGTACGAAACTGCCTCTGAAATAAAGACACCTCTCTAATGAGGACAGTGCCTACTGTCCCAGCTACACAGAGATGTGTACTAAACTACCTCTGAAATAAGGGCACCTCTCTAATCAGGTCACTTGGGCCTGTCGCAAGCATGTCTAGTGAGAAGCCACTGTCTTGGTAAATGTGTGCACACACGTGTCCCAACTCACTGTACTTAATGCCATGATACGAGGTGGGAGAGTGATTCCTGGTGTGGACAAGAACGTACAAAGGACAAGCATACACATACAATACGTACACAGTCTTTACACACATGCACACACACACGCACACACACACGCACACGCACACGCACACGCACACATACACATGCAGTAGATGTAAGTGTGACGTGTAGCAGCTGGCAAGGATACACCACGTCAAGATAATTCACAGCATACGTATGTGCAACAAACTATGCAACAGCCTATACACAAATAGACACTAATGACATGCGGTTATAAGTTCCTAGTCCCTACGTAAGCCCCCTATTAAAGTGGAGTCCTCTGCACATGTGGCCCCAAACTCACTGTATGGAAAGACGAATCTGAATGTCAATTCTGGGTTCCCGGTGACAGTATTAGCAACAGCGTTAAAGTCACCATCAACTCCTGAGAATACAACTACTATGCCATCTGTGGAGGCAGGGATCAAGGAGGAGAGGGAGGTAGTCACACACACACACACACACACACACACACACACACACACACACACACACACACACACACACACACACACACACACACACACACACACACACACACACACACACACACACACACACACACACACAAGGTGTACGTACAACATACATACATACAAATAGTCACTCTGGTCATTTGTGTACGAACTAGTATAATAAAATTTCCTTTAAAATTAAAAGAGATTTACGTAGCAATGGCCAGCAGAAAAAAGCATAGAAGCAACCTATTCAACATTACGATGTACCACGTTCCTGTGGACTATATTCATTCGACATTCCTAATTTCCTTGTACACAGACCCAAAATGTGTATGATTTAACTAGAAAGGGTTGGTTCTTTAATACCAGCTTCACAACAGGGCTGAAAACCTTGCCGACGTCGAAACGTCGGCAAGGCTTTCAACCCTGTTGTGAAGGTGGTATTAGAGAACCAACCCTTTCTGATGCCTGAGCCAGCTGAGAAGCCCTCACTTCATATGATTAACTAGTTAGTTGTCACTAGTTGTCGCTAAAGTGCTAGTATACTAGTGTCAAAATGTGCTGCCATTTTTATCCGGCACATTCCTAAAGATGCCACGAGCATGATGTCTGATATCATGTAACAGACAGACATGTCTCTACTGGCCACTTCTGCGTTAGACCTAGGTAGGTGCCCTGATTAGAGAGGTACCGTGTCTTCAGAGTGCCCTACGTATGTATGGACATACAAGGAGGCTCCACTGTACATACGTACGTACGTATGTACCCGCATGCAACACACACTAGATCACTCACTTCTGCCACCCATGATCAGATCTGTCTCATTCACACGTTCCACTGCTGCAGTCATTGCGTTGTTTAGAGCAGGAGGATGCGACAGGTTCCCCAGACTTGTCACATACTGAACAAGATAGTCTATGTTTTCGGCTGTTGCAGTGACAAAGTCATAGCAACTGGGTGGTGACACTGTGGAAACACCGTAAGCTGTCAGCGAGACCTGTCCACAAGGAAAGTAGATTTACGTAGTTCAACCATGTACGTATGCCAGCAAGATACATACATTCTGCCTCATACACAAGCTTGCCCTCACACACACACACACGCACGCACACACGCACACACGCACACACACACGCACACACACACACGCACGCACACACGCACGCACACACACACACACCTTATCCTTGCTGTTCAGAGACCTCAAGAACCTAACGGCTGCATCACGCAGTTCATTGCTGTTGTGCTGCTCAATATTAGAGCTGATATCCAACAGAATGGCAACCGTCCTTGGTTCCGTGACAGCAAATGAGTACCATGGTCTGCAAATGGACATCAAGGTACAGTAGAGTGCACTACATATGAGATATGTATGTACTTAATCTAAGGCTACGAATTTTGAACAGTCCAGGATTTGGTGAGTACTAATTTTAGCAAGTTTCAAGTTTTTTTTTGTGTGTATATTCTTGGTGCCAGTATTAAAAATACTCTTGCGGGTAAAGTTTTAATGAATTTTCACTGCTCGCTAAAATTTGCACCTGTTAAGAAATATTAGTAACCTTGAAGTACTATGAAAATGACAGTTCTGAACTGTATGCAGCAATGGGCCACGTAGATCTCCTTTAAGACTGCATTGAATGCAATTAAGCTTTGTAATTGGATCGAGCTGATCTATACTCATACAGTACGTACGTAAATCACTTAGACCACCTCTTAAATCACTCAGTCTACCTCTGACGTACGTAGGCGACAAAGGGAACATGGTCTAAACTCTTCAGACGGCCTCTAAAGGATTAGAGCACATTAAAATCCAAAGAGGATGTCCTTGTGCTCTGTGCACTTATGTAGTCTCGTGCGCCAGCCCCTATTTCCCTTATTGTGCAATCGCGGAGAACTAGGGGCTGGTGTGCGGGACTAGCACTTATGCCCATTTGGTCAGTCGGCCCAGTTATCCATACACAACCAGTGCTGACACCACCAGTGGTTCTCCATCTGTATATAAAGGGCACCATACACTTCTGGGGGGGTGGTTACAAAATCCCAGCACACTTTTAGCACCCAATCTACATATGTAATCCATAGGGGTCCGATTTTGGGGTATTTTCAATGTCATTTTGGGGTTCTAATTATGAATGCATGTTGGAGAAGAAAATGCGGCCTGGCAGGTGGACCACAGAGCACCCCTCCCCCCCCCCCCCCCCCACCTCTCCCCATACACTGCCTACTCTTACACAGTGCAAGACTTACTGCAGCCTTGTATCCATTGCTGTGCAAGTGCCACTTGGTGAAGGATACTGGACAAGTGGACCTTCCTTCAATCCATACTCGAAAGATGCTTTGGCAACTGCCCCTTGAGCACTCCTTGCTTCTTGGCTGAGAGTCATTCCAGCATTGGTGGCCTCACGACGGAGTGTGATTGAGATTGAGTGTTCGGAGCATCTGTGGCAGCATGACTCATTGCCAGTAGACCTGCATGTGTGTGTGTGTGTGTGTGTGTGTGTGTGTGTGTGTGTGTGTGTGTGTGTGTGTGTGTGTGTGTGTGTGTGTGTGTGTGTGAAATGAAAATGGAACAACTGCCTACCATAGTGGTTGTATAAGAACGGTATCCATGGCCACAGAATGCAATCCAATATCCCCACATAGGTTAGTAAGGGGAGGTCCACTTGCCCACATTAACCATGAGTACATCTCATTGGGTCACCCGGCTCATAATTACAAGATGGCACGTATCTATATGTCAATATACATACGTACATACAGTCAGCTCTCTTTATGTACGTGTGTACTTATGTTCAGTGTAATGTACGTACACATCATTTGCAGGAAGGAGACCAGTGACATTGTTAGACCATGAGCGTCATTCTTATCCCTCTCTCTCCCTCTCACTCTCAATCTCCTCATCCATCAGCCAGTCCTCTCCTTGCCTCCCCCCCCCCCCCCCCCCCCCATTCATTCTACTCCCATGACAGATGAATGGACAACTGTTTTGAAACATTTGGATGTATGCAGAACCCAGCCCACTTTCTCAAGGAATGCTGACAGAAGGTGACAGTAAGCTACCAAACACTGGATAACAACTGTCCAACTGGCTTGTCTACAAATGTCACTCAGCCCTTTTCAAGCTCCTTCCATGCTCTCCCTCATCTTCCCCCCCCCTCCCCCCCCCAACACACCCGCAACACTCTTCAAGTACAGTTTCCTGTCCGCTGTTTGTCTCAATTGCTCTTAACACATTGTCCGAAATGTCCATGATGTCGGTCACCACACGATCAAGGTTCACAGCCCTGACCTGTACACACAAAGATGATAAACAACCAGTGGCAGAACAGCTGCTGACTCAGTGGACGCCCTTGCCAATACAATACACACACACACACACGCACATACACACATGCTGCATACAGTGTGTGTGCACTCAGCAAATTTAGAAGCCCTTATCATACAATCATGCTGACACAGTGTATCATGTGATGCAAATTCAGTTACTATAGTAACCAGTTTCTCACCAGCTCATCGATGGAGAACTGTTCCTGAGGCAGTGCTTCATACACACTCTGGGAAGTGCAGAAAAAGGCAGATAAGACAGATGGTAACTGGTTGAACAGTGCAGTATCAGGTGCTTCCTCTTTTCAGTTAACAACAGGTTTAAACTAAATTTGTGGTGAACCAAACACAAAAAGCTATCTAATGCCATTAATTAGTGGCCTTGTTGTGGTCCAGTGGTTTTTATTGCGCATGACATCAGCCTACATCAGAGCCAACCTTTGGAAGTTATACTGTACATACTTCAAAGGGCCGACTGCTTGCCTAGCAGATGAACCTTTGCACACTCGACACTGCTAACTGGCAGGCACACAGCGCGTGATGTCACCAGCACACTGAGCGAGAAACTGTTTGAATACGATTAGTCTAGTGGGTTAGGTTAGAGCCTATACCGTATGCCATTGAGTAGCTCGACATGCATGGTAAACCGTGGCACACACGTCTGTCAGTGGTGTGGCATGCAATGCGATTTTATGACCCATGGACATGCCTGGCCCCCGCGTGCTCCGCACCTTGACGCGGTTCAGAGTACTTTGCGTGCGTGCGTCTGTGTGCGTGTGTGGATACTTACATTTGCTGTCTCCACGCTCAAGACCCTATCGGCTAAATCTTCGAAGTAGCTCCCAAGGTTCGTCACAATCTGCCCAACGTCCACCGAGTCTAGCGGGGAGACGGCCACAACTGGACCGACCAAAAGCACCGCTAGCAGTACTGTCCACTGTACGAAAGCCATAGCGTCGTCCCCACCACTTGGAGGCACAGGGATCGTTTCTCCCTTAGTCTTTAGCTCGAGCGAACTCTATTACTAAGAGCTCAAGCCCACTCGCAAACGCGTAGTCGTTCCAACTGACTGCCGAGCTGGCTATTTTCACAAGTCGGTCGTGCGCGGCGCGCTTGTGGTATTCAGCTGCCAACCCATATATGGCAGCACAAAGGAGCCGCTACCTAAGCTATTGCGCAATGTCGTAAACTATCCCAGGCGGGGACACATGAAATGATTCACTCCTTCAAAGCAAATGTCCCACGGTGCGCCTGTTTGCGAACAGTGAGGCCTTTCCAGAAGGACGCCACGTGCAGAAGGTGGATCACATGTCGCGAGAACGGGCCACGCAGCTTTGGGAGCAGGAACGCTTGGAGCAATGCCCTAGTCCCTCCTCCTCCTTGTCCCCTTCAAAGGAGATTAATACATAGCACGCTGGGTACATGCTCACCGAATCATCACTATGATACATGTTACGGAGTTGATAGCTGGTGTTGGTTTGTGGTGCTGCTTCAAATTCATGCAGTTGTACCACCTTTACTCTGCTACAGCTTCAAAGCATGGCGAATACGAGAGAGAAGACCCTACCTCTCCTGATGAAGTGTGAGTGTGTAGGTAATAGGCACAGCTTGCAACACCTGAGCGGGTTGAGGGCTGGCGATGGCTCTCCCACGCTACACTGGTCGCTGGCCTATCCCCTGCTGCTCATGTGTTGAGCTGTGTTCACCCTCGCCTTGCCCCTTCAACCCAAGCACACACACACACACACACACCCTTCTCTCCTCTCACTCACCCATGGTATCCATCACATGCACATTTCTCATGTGTGCACTATGTCATTATTTTGTTAAAATACTCATTTGAGAAATATCACCTATTCATTGGTTACTTGATTCAAAGACTTTTCGCTAGCCCACCTCTATGTACTATTGTGCGTGGTTGTCATGGTTTTAAGTGGTCAGTCTACAACTGCATGTCTTATGAATAACAGGTAGCTAAGCACATCTGGTGCCGTGGGGGCAAGAGGAATGTTATGGACATTGCAGAGGGAGGGAAGGGGAGAGATGCCCTGTGGTATCAACCAGCTGCTCTCCTCCATTGGCATGTGCAAGTAGTGTACCTCTGCATGGATGGAGTGTGGAATTAATTCCAGGCATTCGTGATAGCGGTAAGGTAACGCTGTAGGAGGTGTTTGGGTGGCATCCCTCACTCCAGTAGGAGAATGAAGTTCTTCACTGAGTTACACACACAGTGACACACACACACACACACACACACACATGCACACACACACACACATGCACACACACACACACACACACACACACACACACACACACACACACACACACACACACACACACACACACACACACACACACACACACACACACACACGTGCACATGCACACACACACACACGCGCGCGCATGCACGCACAACACACACACACGCACACACACACACACACGACAATGTAGCCTGCAGCTGCTAATCATGAGACCTATCAGATTGTCTTTGGGTATTGAATTGTACTTATTATTGGACATTCATTGTATGTAGCATAATTTAATCAAATTGTCTAGCCAGGTTGGTTTGACTGTACTGTGCTATAGGGTGAATGTGGTGTACATTGACTGTACTGTGCTATAGGGTGAATGTGGTGTACATTGACTGTACTGTGCTATAGGGTGAATGCGGTGTACATTGACTGCACTGTGCCATAGGGTGAATGTGGTGTACATTGACTGTACTGTGCCATAGGGTGAATGTGGTGTACATTGACTGTACTGTGCTATAGGGTGAATGTGGTGTACATTGACTGCACTGTGCCATAGGGTGAATGTGGTGTACATTGACTGTACTGTGCCATAGGGTGAATGTGGTGTACATTGACTGTACTGTGCCATAGGGTGAATGTGGTGTACATTGACTGTACTGTGCTATAGGGTGAATGTGGTGTACATTGACTGTACTGTGCCATAGGGTGAATGCGGTGTACATTGACTGTACTGTGCTATAGGGTGAATGTGGTGTACATTGACTGTACTGTGCTATAGGGTGAATGTGGTGTACATTGACAAAGATGGCAGTAGACATGAAATAAGAGGGAAAGTCGGAGACAATGTCCTCTATCTAGCCCACAGATATGAGATAGAGATGGAAGGTGAGGACTGATGGGAAATTATGAGTTGAGTATTAGAGTTTGCAGAGACCAATTTGTCCGCTACATCATGGCATGTGTGGGGGTAGTGGCTAGATGTTGAAGTTAACTTGTGTTTAGGAGTGGTACTATGCCGTCCCCCCCATCCCCCAGGGGCATGTGAAGCTTCTCTTGCTTGCACCACATGTCACGTGTATGTGGAGGGAGAACACTTTGATATGCTACCAGAAGCAACAGAAGAGTAAGTAGCCATTTTGTTGCCATGGTAGCAATAAAGATATGCATGTTTTTCATTATATTGTATGGGGGCAGTACCTGTAGCTTTAGAGAGATGTGATATCTGTGCTGGCCTCATTACCCATGTGGTTAGGCTGTTACAGCTTACTGGTTTTGGGCATTGTCTCACTAAAGTCTTGTTTAGTGAAGAGGTTACTACCTTGCTTGATGAAACACTGCCTGCACTGTTATGGGGTGATACAAAGAAACCTGTGTAAATAGCCAGCCTCCCTGGCCCCAAATAACACTGACATAGCACTAAACATTTCAGTCTACCTCTGTAATGCAGCCACACAAGTTTCACTGTAGCTTCAACCGCTACTTCCACTATGGGATATGAGTTGATGGACGTGTGTGATATGCTGCACACATGACTAGCCCATGTATGGTATGTCTCACTGTATTGTCTCATTCAGTACACAAGGGTAGGTAAGAGAGGGTCTAGCAAGGATAGACTGCTATGTACATGCAAGGGGACTATGTGTACTGTACATGCAAGGGGACTATATGTACATGCAAGGGGACTATGTGTACATGCAAGGGGACTATGTGTACATGCAAGGGGACTATATGTACTGTACATGCAAGGGGACTATGTGTACTGTACATGCAAGGGGACTATATGTACATGCAAGGGGACTATGTGTACATGCAAGGGGACTATATGTACATGCAAGGGGACTATATGTACATGCAAGGGGACTATATGTACATGCAAGGGGACTATGTGTACATGCAAGGGGACTATGTGTACGTGCAAGGGGACTATTTCTTACGCTGTGTACTGCCTCGTGAATAGCTGGCTGCCCATACTGAAATTGTTCCGAATGAAAAGTCCCGCTATAATTGGCACTAGGAGCAGTCGTCCGAATCAATTAGAAACAAAGTGGAGCTGCAATGGTCTTTAATGGTGTTATTTGTGACACACCCATCGTTTGTAGAGCTATGATACGTGGATGTTGTTCTCTTGGTGGTGAGCGGGGAGTATACGTACGTAGGTTAAATGGCTGTGGTGGTGATCACTGATCAAATGGGCAGACTCAGGTCGTGTTTCAACAGGGGTATCAACTTCTAATGCACCACTTGATTCTCCTTTGCGATGTGTTTTGCTCCAAGCAGCAGGTGTCATCCTTGCTTGCCTTTGCCTGTTACACGCACACAGGGAAGAAGACCTACTTGACCTGGCTCCCTTCCTCGCTGACAACTCAAGACTAGGTGAGAGAGTGGAGTTAATAGCTCTCCAAAGTGATCTTTGAAGCATTTGCTTGCATATTCTCACTTTTTAGTTTACTCATCTCTTCTCCCCTCTCCCCTTCTGCTCTCCCAAACTCCCTCTCCCTTCCTCCCCCTCCCTATCTATCTCCTTCCCTTCCTCTTTCCCTCTCTCCTTCCCTTCCTCTTTCCCTCTCTCCCCCCTCCTACCCTTCCTCTTTCCCTCTTTCCCTTCTCTCCCCCCTCCTTCCTTCCCTCCCTCTTTCCTCTCTCTGTCTACACACGCGTGTAGGATGTCAGATTGTACTCACAAAAGAGATGGATGGGATGGTTCTTAGACTACCCAGAGCTACAAGGAACTTTTACGTTGATGGTCACACACCACAAGCACACTGATGCTGTACAGCAAGGATGTAGTTCTCTTGCATGCATTCGCAAATGATCTCAAAAATCATTCTTGAAATACAGTGAAGCCTGCCTATATATAAGCTAGTCACTAGTCACATGTTGACATGCACGCCCACCAATTTGTTCTTACTCCATTCCTACATAAGTGAGACTGGCTAGATGGCCACCTGTGAGCTATAGAGCTGGTTATGATCTACTTGCTAATCCATGTATACACTGTATGCTGAAGTACATGGTGCTTTGATTACAGAGGTATATACATACACATATTGCCATGAATGTCTATAATTTCAAAGGGGAGGGGCTAATTCATTATACAATACAAGCAATTAAGTTAATAATTACGTTCATTAATGAGCTGATGGCATAGTAACAAAAGATTAATGACATGATTCATAATTAATATGAAATGCAATGATATGAACAGAGCCACTAGTGGCTTTCGTGTTTGTGGTCATACTGCATTGGAGAAGTGGGGAACATTGGAGGGCAACAAGCCATGACAGCAGTGAAGACATGCGCGCGCGCACACACACACACACACAATCCTTCACCCACACACTCACCTTCTTGTAGTCCCGTGGTGCAAGAAAGAGGTTCATTGGAGACTGCCTTGGCTCGTAACGCTCTAAAGTCACAATGGCTGTTACAGTTGGGAAGATTGGTACACCTGGACATGTGGCATGGACAAGAAGGACACCAAACACAGCAGTAGTTTTACTGCACTGCTATAAGGGGTTGTGCAATATGCAGATAAAGCTTCCCCTCTCTGGTCACGCCCACTTTAAATATGCCCACTCCAGACACGCCTTCTACCACTCCTCCAACTCACTCAGCTTCACCGGGAAGCCTGGGGGTAGCTTCACATCCACAAACTGACGCAATTTGTGAAAATGCTTATAAGGTACTATAACTTCCAGGATATCCAGCAACTTTACAATCTGAATGGGACACTGTTCAGCCTACGGGCAAGATGTGTGACACACAAGCACATTGGCATTAATATTGGAGAGGCTCATCGCCACGTCATAGAATCTTCAAGTGGGGGAATTGATGAGCAATTTTCACATAGCATAGAAAGTTAACAACAGCCGTTATTGACTTCTATGTTATGTGAAAATAACTCACCAATTCCCCCATTTGAAGACACATTGATACTGCCTACAATAGCTAAGATGTCTGAGAATGAGGCTAGTCCAACTGCACCCCCTCGCCCTCCCCCCCCATATCTGACAGCACCTCCCCCCTCCCCCCCTCCCCCCCTCCCCATATCTGCTCAGCACACCTACCGAAGAGATGGTAGCTTTGTAGTACTTTCTGTCAATCTTCAGTTCCATTGGTCGCCCGAGATGTGGTGGGCTGGAGTGGATGGGAGGGGAGCATGGATACATCCACACATGCACAGTCCACCCATCCACACACACACACACACACACACACACACACACACACACACACACACACACACACACACACACACACACACACACACACACACACACACACACACACGTGCACATGCACACACACACACACCAACAAACAGGAACAAAGGACAGTAAATTCCACTGCTATCATTCCATTATTCTGTAACTAATCCGCAGGGTCCACAATTCCATACTTCCTTATATTCTGCTACATCATTACCTGTTATTGAACGGTGTAGAACTATATACGTAAGTGCCACATAGGCAGTGACTGTCCTCACACTTTTGTGACTCTGTCTCATGTTTTGGCTGGAGTGCATTCGCTGTGTGCAGAGCATTTGAACTTTACAAATCAGGTTTACCATCACATCACAACACACCCACCACACCCACACTGCAGCTGCTCACATCTAGTCTCACAGTCAGCCCCTTTTCTCCGTTTCCGCTGTTGTGCAATAGGGAGGAAAGGGTCTGGTCAACCAATGACATCATTAATTAAAATGGAGGGGAGAAGCGGTCTGGGCTACGCAAGACTAGCTCACATCCAGTGACCAGTATCAAACGTGATCACATTATCCACTATGGGATGTGCAATTTATTACTTGTGCTGAGGGAAACACACTCACTACTTTCGCAAATTGGGTGTTGTGATTGTCAAACAACTCACTGTAGTTTAATTTCACAAGGCACCAAAGGTAAGTTGACCCAAGTAGTTGAGAGATTACAGACACCATGCACTAATGTTGAGCCATTAGTCATGAGTGGATTAACGTTTTACACCATCACACCATGTATAGCATACCAAAACTGACACTGTCGAGTGCGCACACACACACACACACCCCTCACCTCACCTCACCTCACCTCACTACAGCCCACTGGGCAGCTGCATCCATGAGGATGCATCACTAATGGGATATAATTAATCACACTAGCCTGTTTGAGTGTATTCATAGAGATGGTGGCGGCTGTGCCGTTACTTACGCTCCAGGTGCAGCCGTGATGTACTGTTCCCAGGTCACGTCACACGGAGGAGGCGGGGCTAAGGATGGACGATGCAGCTCCTCCCCATTCTGCAGCAACAACAGGCACACGCTACGTATACAGCAATGTATCTGGCATCACAACGGCAATGGGCTTGCAGGGCATTGATGAGCTGAATTTAACACTTCCCATTACAAAGCCTTCTTTCCCTTGTCTGCTACATTCGTACACAGCACACTCCTATTCTTGTTGCTTCCAAGTTTGTGGCATGGTCCTACTTCCCTGCTCACCTGTTCTTCTAAGTCTGCATCGGAAAGCATCCCATTCTCCAACTTCTCCTTCATTTCTTCTGTCTTGAGACGATCCTCTTCCGACAAATGCTCGCTCCTACCCAACACAAGTGAAACATGGAGTTACGTAGGTGTGTGACTTTGCTGATTCAGCAGTGGCCTCCATGTTCGACAAAGAGGTGTCCACCAGGTACTAAAAACACCCCCTCTGACAGGCTTAGTGCGACAATCACTGCTCCATGCATATAGCTGTGACCCTTACACAGTGTGAGTGCTACGTACATACACACGTAAGTACCAATGTTTCCTCCAGGATTGTATATAGGACAGAAGGGTACACCCTACACTAACAATCCTATTATTACAGTTGTAGTGGTAGTGGTATTGTACAATCAGTTGGCGTCACGGTAACCCCTTCACATTGACTGTGAATACATACATACATACATACGTAGGTGTGTGTATTGCAAGCAGTTGTGAGTGAGGAGTAAGAAATGATGGGAAGAGCACAAGAGGGATGCAATGGAGGCTGAGCCCTTTGGAAAGACTTTAGAGGTAATCTCCAATAACAGGCAGGTTCAGATATTGGCCTTTCCCTGTTCCCTCTCACCTCTTCCTGGAGATGAGGATGAGTTGCGAGATGTTGTACACGTCTGTGGAATACTCCCCAACTACCTCGGTCTTGTCGTAGCGAAAGAAGAAGCCAGCCTGTGCTCGGTTCACCTGGATGGGCTGAGTGGACATGTTGGCATACACCACTGGGCGACTCATGAGGAGGTCAACCTGTTCATCTAGCTCTGTGTCGAGATCCTCCTGCGAGAGGGGAGGAGAGAGAGGGGGAGTGGTTCATACTTGATGTACGTAGTTACACCAGAGAATGCATGTACACATACACAACACACACTCACTCCTCCAATTAATCTTGCTTTCTGATACTCCTTTGTCTGGTTATTGAGGACGGTCACATGCAGAGCCTTCCCTGAGGGACAAAGAGAGGGCAGGGGGCAGGGGGCAGGGGCAACCAATGTCAGGTTGTTAGAGGAGAGGATTGACGGAGATCAAACACAAAAGGAGGGTGCAGTGTACGTGTGTGTGCCACCTGTCACTGACCCACACGGTCGTCCTCTCCGTTGAAGATGAAGCTCAGGTCTCCACGACTCCATCTCATCTCTGTAAAATCCCCCAAAGTGGAGTCCAGCCTAATACAAGCACCACTCTTGTAGATACGGCAGACATCAGATGGGAGGAGACGGGAGAGGAGGGGAACTGTGAGGGTAGGGAGAGGGGAAGGGGAGGGGCAAGAGCAGTACAAAGTATGAGAGAGAGGCCTGTACGAGCAGCACTAGTCACCACAGTAAGAACAACTGATCTTCGCACGCTGCAATACTTAATGAAGCAGACAAATGTCCACCACAAGACATGACGCTGATTGTATAACACTTACACACACACAACACCTGCACCTACCCCCTCCAAAACATCTAACCCACCTCCTCCCCCCCATACACCAACAATTGTCTCATATACAGAGCATATACGTACACACAGTAGCAGCTGCTCCACCCACACACGTACCACTCACCCCATGTATGAAACTCCCACTTCAGTTCTGCGTAGAAGTCGTCGAGCTGCGAACAAGAACAGGCACACACTCCTTGTAGCACACGCACTCCTTGAGGTAGCCAATCAAAACACTAGAGACTTCCATCAGACTCCACCTTACCCGATGAAGGGTCTTGATGAGTTCAGTTCTCCGTGATATGAGATCTGATGCAAACTGGACTCGCAGCCTCTTCAGCAGTAAGCTTACTAAACAGACATTGACACAGGACATGGTGGATGGAGAGGGAGGACGACTGTAACCCCGCCCCCTAGTGTGAGTGGCTGTAACCCCGCCCCCTGTCACTTACTGGTGTTCCTATTGCCATAGCTGATGGCCTCGTCCAGTGGGGTCCACCCGGCAAGGTTCTTCTCCTTGACTCGAGCACCACTTGACAGAAGCAACTGGACAATATCTATACACACACACACACACACACACACACACACACACACACACACACACACACACACACACACACACACACACACACACACACACACACACACACACACACACACACACACACACACACACACACACACACACACACACACACACACGAGAAGGTAATAGATGAGAGAGTTAAGGACCACATTTAACACAGCTCAGCAGAGAGCAGGCAGCTAGACACAGTCAATAACAAGCACATAGTCTCATAGTCTCATTAGTGCGTGGTGCACGCAAGGCTACACAAGTGGTACCTATCAAGTGTGTATGTGCGTCTGTGTGTGTGTGCGTGCGTGTGTGTGTATGTATGTACACAAGTTTGGATTGTTATAAAGTGAAACTGTATCCCATGACAGCAAAACTAACCACTGTGTCCCAGCATGACAGCAAGGTGCAGTGGTGTGTTTCCTAGGAAACGTAGGAAAGGGGAAGAAGGGGAGGGAGAATGAGAGAAGTGGAGTAGAGAGAGGGAGGAGGGAGGGAGGAGAGAGGGAGGGAGGGAGGAGGGAGGGAGGGAGGGAGGAGGGGAGGGAGGAGGGAGGGAGGAGAGAGGGAGGGAGGGAGGAGGGAGGGAAGGAGGAGGGAGGGAGGGAGGGAGGAGGGGAGGGAGGAGGGAGGGAGGGAGGAAGGGAGGGAGGAGGGAGGGAGGGAGGGAGGAGAGGAGGGAGAGAAGGAGGGAGGAGGGAAGAAGAGGGAGGGAGGGAGTAAGGGAGGGAGGGAGGGAGGAAAGGAGTGAGGGAAAGGGAGAGAGGGAGGAGGGGAGGGAGGGAGGAGGGGGAAGGAGGGAGGAGAGAGGGAGGGGGGAGGCAGGGAGGAGTGAGGCAGATAAAATGGGATGCATTACAGCCACCAGATCACAGTTGCACACTTGAACTTCCCAATTATATTAGCAAAAACAGATGTCATGCCCATTGCACACATGCAATTAAGTTAACAGTTCCACAAGGTGACAGCAATGCTAGCCATGACTGAGGCAAGTGGTGGCTAGCGATTGAATAGCTGACCAATTTCAAACACAGGTATGGGCAACGCATAGACAGCATGTGACACATTACATGACTGCTTGAACAGCACATTCGCTGACCACAGAAGAGAGATAAGTCCACATGCCGCTCGGCTACTAACGCACAAACGCACACCAATACACGCATGCACTGAGAAGGGGCACTGTCCAGTGTTGTACACATCTCTTCAGTGAATGGGCACCACACACTAGCTAAACTGCAATGGTGTTTGCGGGCAAACCATGTATGTCCTCTTGGTTGACGTTTCTCTCGTTCAGTACCGCCTTCGTCTCGTCCACATCACCCCGAAAGACCGCCTTGTGAAGGCGGTATTGCTCCTCCTCAGTTTCCACGCTGCCGTTCAAGACTCCGCCAACTGACCCGGTAACTCGATGTTCGGGGCACTCTGCCATACTGTTTCCCTGCTCTGCTTTCTTTAGCTAGACAGAATAGCGCACATCGATTCCAACTACCAACCGTTTACCAAAACCCGCACCGTCAGCGAATATTTAGGCATCCATTTTGTTAAGGTCACGCCTCATCCCAACAAATTGAGGTAACTTACTCTCTCTCGATATTCAAAGTCTCGTTCAAAGCGGATCCAGTGCGGAGGACCGGGACAAATGGCCACTAGCCATAGCTCTCCTACGAGCATCGTTCAGTATTTTTACGAGCCTGGAGGTGCAAAGGGGCACGACTGCGGGTACTGTTCTGGAAAAGACTCTTCTATTTCTAATGGCATGTGGCTCCACGAATTGTCATGCGCAGACTATCAGGTACTGTTGGACTGTGGTTGGCGTCGCTGTGGCAAGTACTCGTACAAGCCCATTATGAACAAAACGTGTTGCCCACTGTACGCCATTAATTGTAAAGCGCTCAATTTTAAGTTGTCAAAGTCTCAAAAGAAAGTCCTGATAAAGTTGCGCAAATACCTTGAGACAGGTAGTGTGAAAGACCCAGCCCCGCCCCCAGCCCCTCCCCCATTGCAGGAAGATGACCACAAGAAATCCTCAAGCAAGAAGGCATCAGTGAAAACAAGGAAGTGTGCACAAGAAACACATGATGCGGCCACAACCACAAATGCCAGCTTGGATGATAGTATCAAGTTGGCAGAAGTCCAAACACGCGACACTCAGCATTGTATGGAAGAGGGTGAATCCAGCATCAGTGTGAGGCAGGAAAGTGAAGATGCAATCCCCAAACCTGCAATCCCCAAACCTTTAGCTGATCAAAGAGAAGAGAACAAACTACAAAGCAAGGATGAGAATGCAGTCCCACACAATCTGCAGACGTGTGACACTGAACCATGCATAGAAGGGGAAGATTCCACCGAAGTTGCAAGCCAGGAATGTGAGGAGGCAACCCTTGAACCTAAACCTAAAGCTGTTAGAAGAGCAAGGAAGCAGAAGAAGTTACAAAGCATGGATGCGACCGCAGTCCTACGTAATGCACAGGTGAAGAAAACTGTGGAGGACTTTATCTCGCTCGATGCTCCAATGTCAGGCAAGGAGCACCGGCTGGAAGTGAAATTGGTACAGTCATCACCAAGGACAAAGGAGTTCAATGAAACTTTTAATGAATCGTATGCCATTTACCAGAAGTACCAGATGGCAGTTCACAAAGACAAAGAATCGGACTGCACAAAGGAACAGTTCACCAGGTTTCTTGTTGATTCATCTCTGGTACGTGCTCCTAGTGGTGGCACCGGCCCTGAGTATGGCTCCTACCACCAACAGTACTACCTGGATGGCAAGCTGGTGATGGTGGGCGTGATTGACATCCTCCCTCGCTGCCTCTCTTGTGCATACGTGTACTACGACCCAGCCATCATGTTCCTGTCACCAGGGGTGGTCTCTGCCCTCTACGAGGTCGCTTACACACGCATGCTGCACTCTCTCATACCCAGCCTGGAGATATACAGTATGGGTTATTACGTGCACAGTTGTCAGAAGATGCGCTATAAAGGCCAATACAGCCCCTCCTTCTTGCTCTGCCCAGAGACCTATCGCTGGCAGCCGATAGAGAAGTGTGCCCCCAAGTTGGATCGCAGCAAGTATGCACGCCTGGAAGATGAAGAAGGTCACACACAGGAGCCGGTTGAAGACTACCTCCATCAGGTGTTGCTCTGGGCTGGAAATGAACAGCCGATTCAATACGGCTCCCTCAAGGTCATGGGGGGGAGGAGTAAACTTCCCTTTGATGACCATGTCAAAGAATATGCAACCTTGGTTGGGAAGTGTGTTTCCACGCGTGCAGCTCTTGTTCTGCGGTAGTGTTTGGTGGCCATTGGAATCCAGGACTGCCTTATAGGCCTTGCTGAACTTTATACACTGTTAGACAATTTGAGTCTTGAATTCAAATTTGTATTGCAGTGGGAATTGTTAGTTTTTGAATGATCATCTGACCGTGTAAATTTGTACACTAATCCAGTCATGTACGTGGCTATGGTTTATGCTGAATGACACATACAGATACCCTAGAGAGGGTCTACATACTTTAGTAGCCATTTTAATGTCATGAATGAAGTAGCTATACATCTTCACTGTGATGAGGTGGAACCACCTGAAGATGTGACTCACTGTCAGAAATCAAATGAATGCTAGTTGGCTACCACGCGCACTTCATTTCCATTCCCCTGCATATGCATCCACTGTGTCCATTTTGAGAGTCCTCGGTAGGGGAGCTGAGTGTGAAAGGTGTTTCACTGGAAACCGTCTCATGTAGATGGTTGAAGTGCGGCAATTAATTTAAGCGAGGAGAACATTCATATTAATTGTTTACTTTTTCGCCATTTATAAAATGGCGGCCGGAAATGAGTCAAGCCGGGACTCGACTGTACGTCCGCTAACAGTCTCGAGCGTCTCGTGCCGGCCCAGACGCCCCAAGAGGGATGGTATGAGAGTCAGATACTGCTGAGACTGAAACTACATTAGCATAGCCATCTTGTTAGGTCATATCTCCGAACAAATTACGGTATAATTATTTTGTTATAATTTACGTACTGTCTGAAGGGACAGATCATGGCCAGCAGCTCTCCTACGAGCGTCCTTCAGTATGTTTACGAGCCCGAAGGCGCCAAGGGGGACCAATGCCCCTACTGTTTCGGAAAAGACTGCAGTATTGACAACACCATGTACGCCTACAAACTGTCATGCGCAGATTATCAGGAGCTTATGGACCGTGGCTGGGCTCGCTGTGGGCAGCTCTGTTTCAAGCCCATAATGGACAAAACGTGCTGCCCCCAGTATGGCATGAAATGTGAAGCGCTGAATTTTAAGTTGTCAAAGTCTCAAAAGAAAGTCCTGATGAAGTTGCGCAAATACCTTGAGACAGGTAGTGTGAAAGACCCAGCCCCGCCCCCAGCCCCTCCCCCATTGCAGGGAGATGACCACAAAACACTCTCAAGCAAGAAGGTGTCAGTGAAAACAAGGAAGTGTGCACAAGAAACACACGATGCCGCCTCTACCACAAATGCCACATCAGATGACAGTAGCAAGTTGGCTGAAGTCCAAATACGCGACATTCAACATAGCATGGAAGAGGAAGATTCCAATAACGTTGCAAGCCAGGAAAGCGAGGATGCACCCCCTAAATCTGTTCCTATGTGTGCTCAAAGAGGAAACAAGAAGAAGTTACAAAGCATGGATGTGACCACAGTCCTACGTAATGCACAGGTGAAGAAAACTGTGGAGGATTTTATCTCGCTCGATGCTCCAATGTCAGGCAAGAAACACCGGCTGGAAGTGAAATTGGTACAGTCATCACCAAGGACAACAGAGTTCAATGAATCGTTTGATGAGTCGCTTGCCCTTTACCAGAAGTACCACATGTCAGTGCACAAAGGAAAGGAGGAGGACTGCACAGAGGAGCGATTCACCAGGTTTCTTGTTGATTCATCTCTGGTACGTGCTCCCAGCGGTGGTGCCGGCCCTGAATATGGCTCCTACCACCAACAGTACTACCTGGATGGCAAGCTGGTGATGGTGGGCGTGATTGACATCCTCCCCCGCTGCCTCTGCTCTATGTACGTGTACTACGACCCAGCCATCATGTTCCTGTCACCAGGGGTGGTCTCTGCCCTCTACGAGGTCGCTTACACACGCATGCTGCACTCTCTCATACCCAGCCTGGAGATATACAGTATGGGTTATTACGTGCACAGTTGTCAGAAGATGCGCTATAAAGGCCAATACAGCCCCTCCTTCTTGCTCTGCCCAGAGACCTATCGCTGGCAGCCAATAGAGAAGTGTCTCCCCAAGTTGGATCGCAGCAAGTATGCACGCCTGGAAGATGAAGAAGGTCACACACAGGAGCCGGTTGAAGACTACTTCCATCAGGTGTTGCTCTGGGCTGGAAATGAACAGCCGATTCAATACGGCTCCCTCAATGTCATGTGGGGGAGAAATGAACTTCTCTTTGATGACCATGTCAAAGAATATGCAACCTTGGTTGGGAAGTGTGTTTCCACACGTGCAGCTCTTATTCTGCGGTAGTGTGTTGTGTGTGTGTAGAGGCCACTATTCCCCATGCAGTTGCTGAATTGCATATAGTTTGTCCCAGTAAGAATGAACATAATTACATTTAAATAACATTGATAATTTTGAGTCATAACTTTGTATTTTGTGTTGGAAAAATGCCAGTTTAAATGACTGTCAGAAATTGCTGAATGAATAATTAAATTAATTGTACACATTTCCACTTCAGTAGTGTGGTTTAGGGCAATGATACAGATACAACCCAGTAATGGACTATACCTACTTCGGTGGCCATTTTAATGTCATGAAATCATTATACGTCTTTGCTGAGATGAGGTGGGACCACCTGAAGAGGTGACTGGCGGGGATGGAAGTTGAAGGAGAAATGGCTGTCATATGCCACCTCATTTCCATCCCCCTGCATCCACTGCATCCATTTTGACTGCCTTTGGGAGAGAAGCTGAGTGTGAGAAGGTGTTCCTGCAGACAACGTCCCATTTGGGTGACTATAACAGGGAGGAAGAGAAGAAACACATGCAGGTGTACCAACCCAAACCAGATCTGCGGAAAGTACGTATGTACAGTAAATACCAATGACACTTTCCAGTTGAGCTGCTGTTAACCAGTTGAAACTGGTTGAGCAGCTATTGTTACATAATCACCTGGTTAGATATGTACATACTTTAGCTAAAGGACTCACCTACGTAGGAGCCACATACACAATTATACACATACATGGGCTACATAACCTGCACTGCTATAACATAAAATTATACAGTGCCATACACACTATACTGCAATGAACTGAACTGTATTTTAGTACTAACACAGAAATAAACATTTTGCCTATAGCAGTAGCTTGTGCAATGATGGTGGCTTATACATGCACACACTTACTTGTCTGAGAACAAGTCATGGTTGTTGTCTGTGTTTCCGGCCAGTGGGTAAGCCTTAACCCCACCCCCTGTCACCTGGTGAGAGTGGAAAGTCTGCAGGTCAAACGGCTTCAGTGGCTCAGACGCAGACCCTCCCCCTTCATAGCGGGGGGCGGAACTCCCCCCACTGGCCAGCGGAAGGTCCTGGACAAGTGTCTTCTCTGAAGCCATTGGTGTGGCGAACATGGAGGGACAAGGTGTCTTCTTTGCGGGATGGCCTGCATTCACAAGCAAAGACAGAATGAACAACTGTCACCAGAGCGGACAGCGAATATACGCAATGGCATGCTACTAGGCAATATTAAAACATATCCCCAAGTGTGGATGCATGCATCATCCCATAGCCATAGCCATGGTGATCACATTGAATACATAGGCATTTTAAGTCTGGTGAGCTTAGTAAATACGCCATTGGGACAAATTTAATGTTGTTAACACATAAACACTTGTCCCAATGCTTACCTCCTAATGCTGGTTCACAGCTCATCCCTTCTTCCTCATTGTCGAGGCTGAGGCACCTGACTGGCTGCCGCTTCCTTCCCGAGGGAGTGGTCTCTATCAGTGGCATGGCCACACCCCCTTCCCAACGAGCCCCACCCCCCACTGCCAGGCTCCCCCCTGCAAGCTCCTTCTGCCAGCCTTCCCTGGTGTCTGGAATGGAGGGAACAGGCTTCTTCCCTCTTCTGCTCTGTGACATGCCAGATGAAGATGGCCATGTGCTGTCAGTGGCAGAGGTAGGAGAAGCTCCTATCATGGGGAACACTTGGTCCACACTCCCACTGCCATGGTTGATGATTTTGGGTGTGGTCTTTGAGGGGATTTGGGCCTGCTCCAGTAGATTGCATGTGGTAGAGGCTGTGTTCTGCTGTTCCTCTTTCTGTCTACCATACGCAAGGAGTTTCTTTAAGCCTCTCTGCACCCCCGCTTCAGGACCAGTGTGAGAAGGGCCTTCTGTAAAGAACTTTGACCGAACAACTTTATTCTGTTCAGCACTAGAGCCTCCCTTTACACCGAGGGGTACTGTTAACTGAGTGCCTTGGTTACCAGTCCCTCCTTGTAGTGTTATAGCAGCATCTGCAGGGGCCGTGTATCGATAAAAGGATTTCTTCTGCCGCTGCTTCACTGCGGGGCAGGGCTGCTGCTGCTGCGCTTGCTCCAAGGCGGGCTTAAACTGGTCCCCACTTTCACTCTGAAAATAGCCTCCAGTCACGTTAGAAGTAGTACTGATATGGCTTCCACCCACACCCAATCTGTCCACAGGTGCTTCACTTGCAAGTGTCTGTCTGCTGAAGAGGCTGGTGTGGACGGCTCCTTGCGTGGGTACCACGGCTGCCTTAGTGGAGTGACCGCCCCAGGGTTGTCCACTCTGGTGAGTGCTGGGGACACTGCCTGATGAAGGCAGCTGGCTCTGGTCCTGTGAAGAGCTAGTGGCTGGCACATGGGAGGCTCTGACTGGTGCTGCTGCAGTTGTTGTGAGGTGTGCAGGGAGGGTGTGCGTGAAGGGGGAGGTGGAGAGGTGAGAGAGTGTGTGAAACATCTTTAAGCATTTCTCCGGGATCCAGCGAAGACGTTGAAGGAGAGAAGCACAATCGGATGTGAGAAGGTTCTTCAGGGTACAAGTGGCAAGCATCAGTTGAGAGCTGCAGTGTGCACAAGAGAAGTGCACTGTAATGACTAATAAGGTGGGCGCAGAGCAAGATGAGGACATGTTACAGTGAGTGAAATTGTACCTAAATGCAGTCAAGCAGGGAAAGTGGAGAAGGAACTTCTCGTGCTGCAGTAGAGTGAATGTGAATAGAAGAATGAGGGGAGGGGGAGAGGGAGAGGGAGAGGGAGGAGAGGGAGAGGGAGGAGAGGGAGAGGGAGGAGAGGGAGAGAGAGTTGGAGTGGGAGAAGGATGACACATGATTTTCAATAGAACTGAAGTACATACATAGAATGACATTTCATTGGGACTGGACAGTTACAAATGATATGTGGAGAAAAGACGGAAGTCAATGAAGCAACAAGTATTTGGTGCACACAAATACATAACTTATACAATACCATTGCTATGGTAACCATATTTTCAAAGCCAATGGTTTCCATGGTGATAGGAAACTATTACAAAACTATGTAGAAGCTAAATAGAATGGACTGAGCAGTGCACATGACCAGTTTGTGTCCCACACAAGCACTCACGGCACTCAGTTCGTCGACTAGCCAGTTTCTCTTAGACCAGTCTTCATGGCTCCAGCTCTAGTGATTTGGGACGATCACAGAGGAGTCTCATTGTCAGGAGTCTAAGGAGCTAGCCAAACACCTTACTTATCACAAAATGACATTATCATGTCAACTTAACATTAATGAGTAGATCCCTTGTACAAAGGGACCAACAGGTGGTCAGGGCAGGTTGCCATGCTTCACCTTTGTGGTGCTGTGGGCCTTCTCTCCGAGCTTCCTGACATAGCACGCTGCGTCCTCCACACTCCCTGCCACCAGCACATGCACTGCTAGGTTGTCCTTCTCAGTGCTGAAGTTGGCAACAGAGGCATGAATCTTGGAGATGTTTACTGGGACGTGCCCACTGTAGGGGTAGCTGCAGAGACAAGGAACACCCATTACTGGGGTATGAACAGCTTGTAGACTAAGTGTGCACACATCACACCATCACACCATCACAGTCACATCACACCATCACAATCACATCACCCCATCACAGTCACATCACACTATCACCCCATCACACCATCACAGTCACATCACACCATCACCCCCATCACACCATCACACCATCACAGTCACATCACTCTACATGGCCTCATCTACACTAAACTCTACCCACACTCACTCACAACACACTGTCTGCTACATAGTTACCTCCCTGTCTCTGAGCTGTACAGAAGTATCCAGAGCTTCTCAAACTGCAGTGACAGTGTGGTGACCCTTGTGGTTATCGCCTTGAAGCCGTCAGGTGAGGCTAGCTGGTCGAGGGGGTGGAGGAGGATGCCACTGCACTCATCCAGAATCACATCGGCATAGTGGAGGGCCCTAGTGAGCCCCTCCCCCTTGCTGTTGCTGCTGCTGCTGGCGGCAAGACAAGTGTAGTCTCTCTCCAGAATGACTATGTTGAACCTAAGGTGGCCAAGGCATACACGTGTGTGTGTGTGTGTGTGTGTGTGTGTGTGTGTGTGTGTGTGTGTGTGTGTGTGTGTGTGTGTGTGTGTGTGTGTGTGTGTGTGTGTGTATGGCTGTGTGTGCATGTGTGTGTCTACCTTGACTCCAGCAGTTGCATCAAGCAAACATCTGATGTGACGTTTTGTGAGCAGATAAACTTGTACTGCACACCGCCTGAAAGGAGGGCACAGGAGGGGGCGGGGAAGGAAGGGAGCAGAGGGGAGGGGAGGAGAGGGGAGGGGAGAGGGGAGAGAGGGGAGAGGGAAAGGGACAGGGATGTACTACTTACACAGCTAGTGGAGACAAGAGTGCTGAAGAGGTTTGTTGTGGCTTCACCCACCATTGGCTGTCTGTGTCCACGTGTTCACTGCTGGTACAGGAACATCCCTCCTAACCACACCTCTCAGGGTACACACTTCCATGTGGGTGTGGCACCTGACAATGTGGGTGTGGCTGTGAGTGGAAGTGTTATACTCAACGACCAGGGATATCCTCTCCCAAGGGAAGCAGTCAGCAATACACAAAGGAGAAACCACAAGACAAGAGTACTGCTGCAACCTGTGGGGGGGAGGGGAGGAGAGGGGAGGGTGAGGAGAAGGGAGGGGGGAAGGTGGGAAAGGGATGGGAGGTATAGAGATATGCAGCTGCACATGTAAGCGTGCACAGTGGATGCATGCCCACCTGGCCTCCACCTCTTGTAGGTACTCCATGTCACCTGGGTGCTTTGGTGCCAGGGCGAACACACAAGTGGACAAACCACTCACACCATTAAGGGCATTCATCACTTCAGCTGAGATGACTGTAAAGTCACCAGCAACTAGCACCAGGGCCTTCTCCCTCCTCCTCCTCCTTCCTTCGCCTTCTGCAGTAGCGCTCCAGGAAGCCATCTTTGCAACAAGCCACTCTGCCTTGGGATGTAGACAGCTCCTACTACTCGTCAACTGAATCTGAACCCTCCCAAGGTCAGCTCGAACATTGCTGAGGGAGTCTGTGTTAGAGTTAAGAAGTGAGAAGATGCAACAGGCTTAGTAATACAAGCATGCACACACATTACTGTATACCAGTACACATGGCTAAATGTGTGTGTGTGTGCTATACGTACCTCCAATGTACTGGCTATACTGCTCAGTTAGTACAAGTAGCTGATCTGAATGAATAGAGATATAGGATAGGGTAATATATGCAGCACAAGTGCATGGACTGTGTGTGTGTGACCAGACAGGTATGTATTTATGTACATGCACAGGCTCACTCAGTGCAGAGTCAAAGCTCGAGTTTAGTAGACAATCTGCTACAGTGGCCAGAACCAGAAGGGTTGCCGACCATCGACAGCTCTCGAACACCACATCTACACACAGCACAAGGGCAAGCAAGGGCTGACAGTGACATCCCTTAGATTTGGATTTGGAGTCTTATTTAGCCCGGGAGACCTTTAGCCAACATGGCTACTTTCCAAGGTACCCAGAAAGCATACTACAGACATGTAATGGTGACATAATAATGAATGATGAATGAATGATATTGGCAATTAACTTGTGGATGGAAAAACAGATGGCATGATATGATAAAAATAGGCAATGGACTGCATGGGAAAATGAATATGCAATGAAATGAATGAATACCTCTATATTCCAGACACCTTTGGGACAGTAGGTCAGAGTGTCCTGGTTACAGAGGTTTCCTTATTTCAGAGGTAGTTACATACACACCTCTAGGTATGTACATAGCTGGGATACTAGGCATTGTTCTCATCAGAGAGGTGTCCTCATTTCAGAGGAACGTTGCTACGTACACATCTCTAAGTATGTGCGTAGGTGAGTCACGAGGCATTGTCCTTAATAGAGAGGTGTCCTCATTTCAGAGGTATTATGTACACATCTCTAAGTATGTGTGTAGGTGAGTCACGAGGCATTGTCCTTGTTAGAGAGGTGTCCTCATTTCAGAGGTAAATATGTACACATCTCTAAGTATGTGTGTAGGTGAGTCACGAGGCATTGTCCTTGTTAGAGAGGTGTCCTCATTTCAGAGGTAAATATGTACACATCTCTAAGTATGTGCGTGGGTGAGTCACGAGGCATTGTCCTTGTTAGAGAGGTGTCCTCATTTCAGCGTGTCCTTTCTAGGGAGCTCTACATTACTTGTGAGCAGAACTCAGGAGTGAGCTCCGCCCACGCACATTATGTAAGTGGATGTCATTCTAGGCAAAGACAGTAACCAAACTAAGTGGAACACAAGGGGTCCAGGAACAGATCAGAAAACTGAGATCATTTACATTAATTTTCCCATTACACATACTCACAGATACATTTACAATATGATTAATATTACATTACACAGTCACAGGTACAATGATTTATAATTAGTATTATATTGCATACACAGTGTACAATAATTTAGTAATACAGTACATTACACACTAACAGCTACAATATAATTAGTATTACATTTCATACACACAGTGTACAGTAATTATGATTAATTTTACATTACACATAAAAACACAGTGTACAATTAAATTATACCCAAGAGTGTCCTATTAATTGTTTAATTCTTACATAAGTAGCTTTATACACAGCCATGCATTAGGTATACTGCCCCCCTCCCCCCTCCCCCTCCCTCTCCTCCCCCTCCCCCCTCCTCCTCCCCTGGGTTGTATATGTACTCTGCAGTTAGCCTAGACCTTACGTGCAATGACACCTCTCTAAATAGACTATTCTAGACACTTTCAGGACAATTGGGGTCAGGTCCATGCAAGTGTCCTGATTAGAGAGGTGTCCTTACTTCAGAGGTGGTTTTGTACACATCTCTATGTAGTTGGGACAGTAGGCACTGTCCTCATCAACTAGAGAGGTGACCTTATTTCAGAGGCGGTTTTGTACACATCTCTATGTAGTCGGGACAGTAGGCACTGTCCTCAATGGACAGGTGTCCATGGTGTTGTTATGAAGGTCTCCTCAGCTACTTGCTCACCCTCATGCTGCTCCTGAGTGATGCCTCCTTGTGCCACTGCTGCCTGTGTCTCCTGTTGCCTAAGGAGGAACGCAGCCATGTCCACCTGCACTCCACCAAACCTCACCGGAAGGTGCTGTCCTAGGTGCATCCTCTGTAGAGTGTTGAGTGCAATCTGGCCTTGGTGCTCAAGTAACTCGTATGCCACCAAGAACGCACCTGAACAGGGAGAGCAGGACCACAGAAGAGGGGACATGCATCAAGACACTTGGGCCCATCCCAAACGGTCCCAAATGTGCTCGGAATAGTGAGGTGTCATTGTATTCTATTCCTACCACAGTGCATATACGTAATTCTTATACACACATTACAGTCCATACATAAACACGCTACTCTCACCTGTCAATACAACCTCTTCGCTCTGCCTCTTCCCTTCACTGTAGCGCTGCTCATGAACAAACAGCCCTCTCTGTCCTTCTCCCCCTTCACTCTCTCCATCCCTGTCCAGTGAAGGCCTGCCTGCCTCGCTGCCATTGCTCTTCCCCAGCTGTGAGGACCCCTGACTGCTTCCCTTTCGCATCATGACAAAGAAGTCCAAGGGAGACATATTTGTTCTCAGTGTGTCTCCACCAACAGTAACACCTCCACTTGCACGGCCATCTCTGCTAGTAATCTGCTTTAGTGGTGCTATGGTTTTGTGGGATGACATTGTTGAAGCTGGGTTGGCTGTTGTCGTTGTGATTTGACTAAAGGAACTTGGGATTGAAGCATTTGAAGATGAGGCTGGTCTTGGATGGTATCCTGGATGTGTGTGCGTGTGTATGTGTGTGTGTGTGTGTGTGTGTGTGTGTGTGTGTGTGTGTGTGTGTTTGTGTGTGTGTGTATGAATGTGTGTTTGAATAGACAGTGCAGTGTCAGCAGGATCACACAAGCAGGCAATGCACACAGCTCCCCTTAGCTCCAGATATGACTCTCCCCCACCCCCACTGTGTGGTGGACATGCCTGTTTTCTGACCACACCCTTCACTTCCAAAGAGGCTGATGTACCCCTCTGCCTCTTCTTGAAGCTCCAAGGCCTCTTGTCTGAACACAACTGCTTGGTCCACACGGAGGAGAGTGGGATAGAGGGATGATTCTTGATGTGAGAAGTGGGAGTCTGTCCTAAGTGCCATCTGAGCCATCTCCATGGCAACATGGCCATCATGGAGTGGGTCCCACAGCAAGGAGAACTCCGACCTTAGCCAAGGTAGCCGAGATGAAGAAGCAATCACTGACAAATGTTCATCGATATGGGGAAATTATTGGAGCAGATCACAGCAGGAAAACAACTCATACAACTGATGAAGATCAATGGATCAAAATGTCTTATTCTATCAAATGCTTTCCTGCTGTGATCTGCTCCAGTAATTCCCCCCTATCAACAATGCTGCACAGCAATGAACCTCTACAGCATCAAATGTTCATTGGGGATGCACGCACGCACACATGCACACACGCACACATGCATGGACACACACGGCACAAACACTCACTCAGTGTCTTTGTCCACAGACTTCACACATAGCATGGTAGCAATGTATGAGGGGGTTGGGATCTCTGTCAACTGTTCGGGGCACTTTGGCACTGAGATAGAAGAAGGAAGCAAGTGGAAGCACCACTGACTCCACAGACATCACAAATTTTACATACATAAAGTGTAAAACACTACATCACTCTGTTTGCCCTTTCCATCCCTATTCTGCACATGGCCACCCAAACACTCCCCTAGTGCAAATGCACACACTGTACCTGGAAGAAGGCAGGCTAGGATGTCATCAAACAGCATCTCTTTGCTCCGGAGCTCTTCCGTAAGCCTCCTCTCTTCTGAGCAGTCAATGATGCGCCTGCAACAAGTGGTGAGTGGTGTGAGAGCGGGGTGGGAGACGGTGGTATAGTATGCAAGCACACGCAAAGCATGCAGATAAGACAATAGCAGTGACCACTTTGTACAGTGCATGTGATACAATGACATCACTACTGCAGCTGGACGGATATACACATCATCAATTTATCCTCAAGTTGTCAACACTATTATTACTGCCATGAAAGTTCAAAGTGCCTAATTGCAACTTCATTAGCATCTTCTAACACAATTTGTTTCCTCTAAAAATGGTCATATTGTCATAATTAAGGATTCAATTGATCCTCCCCCCCCATGCACTACGGCTACCAATCCTCACTTACATCTTTCTCACTGCAACCTCTGGACTTGTTGGAATGGCCTCCAGGAGAGCTAGCTCCTCCTCACTGAGTGCTGCCACATAGCCCCCTCCCTCTCCCGGGTCACCGGCGCCGCTAGACGGAGACTCGAGGAACATGTGCTGACAGCCAGAGTCAACAGAGTCTGACAGTGCCACGGCTACAGCGTGGATGGGGGGAGGGGGGGGGGGGGGGGGGGGCACGCGCCACATTATGCCCTTCATCATTCACATGCCTGTACTTGAGTCAGTATTATTTATACAGAAGCAGCACACTAGTGTTGAATGTATAGCAGAATGGCATTAATACAGTATATGAGACATAACTTCTATAATTATCTAATATCATTGCGTAGGCAGAAAGAACAATAATGTAGTGTTATAAGCTAGGTTCTCTGTAACTTATAAAGCATGTACAGGTGTGGTATGGTAAGTGAGGCATTACTGCTGGTAGGAGTTATGTTGTTACCACCACTCAACCATTCTACTGGATGACCTGTAGTCATGAACAAACAGTGTAGGTGTACACGCTCTGCAGCTTACTCTAGCCGCTGGCCATGGATTCTCATTCTAATAGGGGCTTCTCCATGCCCTACTGATAAGTTTGAGCTAGTGGCTAGACCAACTGCACCCTACAATGCACTGTTCCACCCAAATATACTACACCCATACAGCCCTGTATGGACCATCTGATAGCACACTTCCTATGGACAATCGAACAATAATGTCTGTACGCCTTATACCACCCAACATTCAGGCTGCATGCATGGGGAGAGCAGTAACAAGGTCTTGTCATGTATGTGGCTTCTACCATAGGCATTGCATACAACTGACAGATGGTATATGGACCACTATATATGGTAACACACACACTGGGATATGCATAGACATAATATTATGTGCAAACACACGCACCACTCTCACCCCTACACACACCACATGCATGCTCAAACACACACACACACATACAGAAAGACATGTGTAAACGCCATAATGTCCCTTGTGGCCAACTCCTGTAACCAGATTACAGCATTGAGAGCCTCACATGCGTGGTTCATCAAAGCAAAGTTGGCATCCATGCCCTGTGAGGCCTCCTTCTCACTGACCACCATGGGTTCACAGTGACTCAGTTTAGACGGAAAGGCTGAGCACAGACCTAAAGGGAATTGAACACAATCACTGATTGTTTGTAGAATGTATCATCAAAACATTCCAAAGTGATTCATCATCGTCTTTGAACTGTGCGAAGACTACACTATCAAAAGATTATCAATGTATAGGTATGTATGTCAGGGTTTCACATATAATTATATAAGAGTATTTAATTATATTCCATGGATGTCTTTTGCTACCTGTTTTGAATTCACCATTCCACATTTGTAATTTTAAGCAGGTCTCTCCTCTGTTTACAGTACAATATTATGCCGCTGACAAGTACAACCTGGCTCCATTTCAATCACTTTTGGCCAGTGAAGTTTGGCAGTTACTGCTCATACATTGTACACAACACATACTGTATGTAAGGCTTAGGGTGCATCATGTACCTTCCAGTTCATGCTCCACTTCCAAATCAACATCTGAGAATGGGTCCAGTTTGGCTAAATCCAAGCTGTCTACTGTCTCCACTGGAGAAGACATCAGCGGCTCTGCAAGCAGGACACCCCTACTGCTCCCAGCTATCATCACAAGCACCTCCCCCTCCTCTTCATCTCCGAAGCAGCCTAGGTCCTCCCTGAGAAATACCTCTCTGTGATTCAACCACTCTTTGGAGCATGAAGAGACTGGTCCAAATCGGAGGTCACTTGCGAGCACTGTTGTATGTCTGTGCTTGTGACCCGAGTGGTCCGTGAATGGATCCTGCACTGGTTTCGGCTGCAGCCGCTGAGTGAGGGCCGTCAGGGAGGGAAGGTGTAGGACACCAAGGTCACAAAGGTCAAGACCCAACATGTCCTCTTGTAGGAGCTCCACTCCATTCGCCCCTTCTTCTTCCTTTATCCACACCTCAAGGGACTCTGTACAAAGGCCTTCCATCCTAGTTGACAGGCCCTCCTCAGCCTCCATAGCCAGCTCAATCTCCAAACTCATTGTGTCATGTGACTGGTCATGTGACCTGAAGCTGCCAATCAGCTCAGGGCTGCTGATGGCAGTTGGACGATCAGCTACATCACTGAACACCAGCTCACTGACCAGCACAGAGGGACAGAGCTCGGCTAACTCCTTCAGACAGACACAAAGTGCCGATAGCGAGTGCAACTCAGGCCAGAACCGGTCGTCTTCACAAACACTTGGCAGCAAACCCACCGCAGATTTCCCTTCATCTGGGGACAAAACACATGTGCTGTACTACCACTGCCACGCTGCTATAGTTTAGCCCCAAACCTCACCCTGTTCCCACCTTGCTCTGACGTGGTGTGCTTCCACGGAGTCAGGAATAGGGAGTCGGTGAGCCTTCCCTGATGAGGATAAGCCTCCACGTACTCCAAATGCTCCGGGCAGGCCAGCAACATGCGACTCAACAGCTGCTGCTTCTTAGAGACAGCCTAGTAAGAAAAGCGCGGGAGGTGCAGGCTTGTCCTACATGCAACGTCAAGTTAAACCAGTTGAGGCTGATAGAGTACGTGTACAGTGTCCCAACCAACCTGCTGCACGAAGTCTTTCGCTAGGTACTGCGGCATTTCTGGTACGCCCTTGCAAATTGCACCTCGAAAACGGTCACCATTTGTATTAGGTTATGAATGTAATTAACTTCCATAATTAATTAGGCTTATGGAATCGCGTTTCTTGTTTACACGCAGACCACAGGTGTTCGCTTCAACAATAAACGACCCACAATTATCAACAAGTTGCTCAAAAGCTGAAAATTGTTTAAAAACAGAATACATTGCAATATATGACGGCACACTGACAACACAGACACACTGGACAGTACAGAGGGTGAACAGGAACACACAACACAAACAATGCAAATAAATCAGTGTTTGACAAAAGCTGTGCCAAATTTAGCAGCATATATGTCAGGGTACTGTTTTGAAAACTGGAGGGGAGAGAGGGAGGAAGATGATGATTATTTCTCTCACAAGAAGGGTCAGACAACAATGTGTACAAGCAAGCTACCCAGCTCACCATCTTCAGCTTTGCCTTCTTCTCCTTGTCTGAGAGGCTCTCGTTGTGAATTATGCTGTCCAAAAGGTCGGCCAGTGCCGAGTGGGTATCTGTCTTCTGTTGCTCATACTCTGCAGAGCTCACCTTCTGACAGGAAGACACAAAGACTGCGTCACTGATACTAGCTGACTTGTTTTTGCTCAAAAACTCCTCCACTTGCAGTCTGAGGTCATCAGGGATCTACACACACACAACAGGGAACAATCAACTCATGAAGCTAGATTTCCTGCACCTGGCACTGTGCTCCAGTGTGTGGATAGCAGCATGTCCTGGTGAAGCACTCACCTCAAAGATGTGATGATAGTTGTCCATCATGAAGCACACAAGCTCTTGCACATCAGCTTTGCACGTCTTCTTGGACTCCGAGGAGCACAGGACAAAACATGGAAATCGGTCCAACAGCTGGATGGTGAGATTGATTAAGCATGAGGTTCAAATGTGAATTTACTCAGATGTAAAATGGCCACATGTGATACTTACCAAAAGTCTGTTGGACATTAGTTCCGTCAGTCTCAGTTCCCTGTTTGCCGCCACCTTGGCCATGAAGCGAAGAAGCCGATACAACCTAAGTCTGTTTTCTCTTGGCAGAAGCAGTGTACAGAGTTGAAGTGCTTTGAGAGCGGCCAACACGTTCGTCCTCACCAATCTTAGCACTGCCATGTGTAGTTCATACAACTTGGGGCTGATCAATGTCTCCTTCTGTGACGAATAGTACTCCCAGATAGACTTGAGCACATCCAAGTAGAAGCCATTGTACACAGGGAGTCCACAGTCCAGGTCATGGCCACCATTGGGGTCTGCAGAATGATGTCAGGCACATGTGCTTTGAAGAGTGCCAGGTAAGCTACAACATAGCATACTTGTGAATCACACCAGTAGCGTCAGACATGATGTAAACATCACATGAGTGACAATTGCAATAGCAGCACGTGGACAACATTTTTCAACTTTTCTTCCACTTACATTTCATCAGGTATCTTTGTGCCATGGAGACCCATGCTGGGAGCCTATTGGCCAGTTCTGTTGTGGGGATAGAACAAAAGGACACGACATAAGATCAGCTTTCATCAATTAGATTAGCATGTGGTATGGATGGAGTGCAGTGGTTAGAAGCAAACACTTCAGGGCAAGTGTGTGAATCAGTTCGTTTCTCATGATAAAGGCCATTTGTGGTTAGGGTCATCTTGAGCACACACTCTCATACTGCACACCCACATCACACCAGTCAATCATTTGCGTGTTCCAGCCTGCTCACACACATACCCTGGGTGTCGGTTCCTCCGGGGTGTCTGGCCAACCTGACAAGCCGTGCGAGAGGTTTGATATTCCTTAGAATGTGCTTACCATCTACAGCATCATGGCTCAGCACACCGTCCAAGGTAGGCAGGTCCACCACTCGAAGCAACCTGGCAAAGAGAACAGAATAATGATTACACTACGTAGTATAACTATACTCAGCTTGCATCATACACTGATTGTGACCCCTTACCTAGCCAGGATAAATTCCTTCCAGACTTTTGCAAGCTCCGCGCTGTCGTAGGACGAGGATTGGTCCGCATCTTGGTTGAGGGATTCGACTTCTGGCGACTCGCATCCGCTGCCCGCTACGTCCTCGTCAAGGCCGCGCGAGGGCGTGCCGTGACCGAAGTGGATCATAGCGTAGGGGTTGGTGTAGCAATTGGATGGAGAGGAGGGGGTTGCCTGTCTTTCGCTCTCGTCGTCTCCCTCTTCATCGTCCAGACAGTTGAAGGGGTTCGACGTAGCCACGAAACGATACAGGTGACCGTCTCCTTCGAATTTTCTCGTGGCCTTCTCCCTCGCGTCCTCAATTACTCCAAGGTCAACGAACTTCTGAAGGAGCTTGACGACCTGATCCTTCCCCACGGCATTGAACTGCTCCGACTCCTGCAGATACTTTAGCAGCCACGCCACTGCGTCCGCTCCGGAGAAGCAACTCTCATACTGTTTCATCTTGTAGCGCTTCTTCTTCAAACAAATGCCCCTGCGAAAGTCTTTCACGAGGCGGGTCCACTATAGACATCACAAGTGAAGGGAGGTACTTTGACACACTGCCACTTACGCAAGTTATCGGCTAACATACATTCGCCGACGCTTGTCGGCTTGCTTACCAGATTCGTCGCGCTGAATGCATCGGCTGGTCCATCGTATCCACTGTCACGCGAGCCCTCTGAGCTCGAAGAAGACATCAAAGATACTCGGCTCATTTCGGAACTGACACTCTCTGTGCTAGTGATCACACACACTCATCGTTCCTGCTTCGTCTTTTATCGAACGCGACATCTCATTACCTCGCGTCAAAAGTTGTCATGACAACAGGGACGGCCCCAAGGGACATTCCCGCCATTATCGTGCTGGTGGACAGACGGTGAGGACGCATCTCTCTGGATCCCAGTCACTGGCCTAGGAATGTTCCTTAGCTACTCTTCCTAGTCCAACTAGATACTTTCGTCCAGTGAATGACCACCTGTACATGTTACATCGTTAACCAGTAAGTTCAAGGAGGCGATTTATAGTGTGTTTGAGTCCTAGTTTGCAAACTGACTGGTGATCCTGGCACCATGTAATATAATATATATGAACGAATCAGAGTACCTGTGCGTGGATACTATTCTAATTCTCGAACCCTGAATGTTTAGACATGATGTGTGATCCCTCTGATGTTAACATCATTAACTGTGGTACACTATTCTCAGTGGTTTGATAGGGAATGCGTGGTTTTGGCATCCTGGTGTCAGTTTCACCAAACGTTTGTGTGGCCTGTCAAATGTTACTTGACATTGTATTGTATTTGGTGTTATGATACGTTTCGTTATGATCTGGCAGCTACCATTAAATTCATACCTGTGTTCACATACACATAGGATGCCTTATATATGGGATAGGCAGTCTATGTGTTGTGGCATTGCACTAATACTACAGTAGTTTCGCGATTTCTAGTCCCAATTGATATTTGCGCATTGCACTCAATCACGTGGGTGAAGTATTGAAACGATACGTGCTTCAATCTGTGCACATGTAGATTGAAGCACGTGTGACCCTATACTTTACTCACGTGATTGAGTGCAATGTGCAAATGTCAGTCGGGACTAGAAGTCGCAAAATCACTGTACCTTCAAATCTGTATATGGCACACTTTATTACATCACTGTAGTTCAGACACAGCCATACCCTGTTTGGAGTGAAGGTCCCGTTAAAGTCACCCATAGGAGGGTCAATAAGATTCTAAGAAGCAGTCTGTCTGTTGTAGATGCTAATATGGGTGTGCCTCATATTCATATAGAGTGCTACCAGCTTCATGCACTGTCAGATCCAGTGTAGTTCTGGGCTGGTTGGGCGTAGGCATCCCCAATTAACATATCAAGTTGAATCTCTGCACTACCATATGGCAAGTCTAGACGCGCTAAAGAGGTGCACACGCAAGGTGGTTGTTGGTTCCATGTCGGTGACTACCACGACCGCTGGCATACTATTGTCTGCTACTGGTACATAAGTAGGAAGGGAGCGTCAGTTGGCTTCATCGTACTGTGCAGTACACACACACACACACACACACACACACACACACACACACACACACACACACATACATGCACACACACACAAAACACACACACAAAACACACACACACAAAACACAAAACACACACACAAAACACACACACAAAACACACACACAAAACACACACACAAACACACACACACACACACACACACACACACACACACACACACACATGCACACACACAGACACACACACACATGCACACACACAGACAAGGACCATGGGAAGGACACTTTCAGGCTACACTCCAATCCCACCTTTTCTCATAACACACAGTAGTGCTAACACCGATTTTGCTGGGCATTCATGTGCATGTGTTTGTATTGCCTAGTCACATTAGCGGGTCCTTTGTGCCTGCGGGTCCTTGAAAGGCTGTATGCCATAAGACAGCTAGCCCACAGGGTACCACCCTGCAGCAGTGAATTCTTAAGGCCTCTGTTCTCACTTTGTAGAGATGCCAAGACATTGTGCCATCTTGTCTGTTGTGAGGTGATAGCGTTGGACATGAGCATTTGAACTTGTTAAATGTACATTAGTTCCACCTTGCATATCTATAGGGCTGTCTGTCTATGGACTACATAGGTAGAATTAGTTGGCTGCCACAGGAAGTGCTGGGCGAAGCTAATGTGCATGTGTGTGTGTGTGTGTGTGTGTGTGTGTGTGTGCGCGCGTGTGTGTGTGTGTGTGTGTGTGTGTGTGTGGCTGTCTGCCTATTTGCTTGTACTCCCTTTGTGTTGCAGATGGAAGAGGAGGCTAGACTTTCTTTGCTTGCCAAGCAACTTGGAGCAGCAGCGTTCTATGGCCTGTCCAGCATCCTCATCATCACTGTGAACAAGATTGTCCTTACCACTTACAGGTTGGCTGTGAACACATCTGTATTAACTTGTATGTGTCGTACATCTCATCCATTGGGTTGTATGTGTTGTACATCTCATCCATTGGGTTGTATGTGTTGTACATCTCATCCATTGGGTTGTATGTGTTGTACATCTCATCCATTGGGTTGTATGTGTTGTACATCTCATCCATTGGGTTGTATGTGTTGTACATCTCATCCATTGGGTTGTATGTGTCGTACATCTCATCCATTGGGTTGTATGTGTCGTACATCCAATCCATCAAATTGTATGTGTCGTACATCCCATCCATTGGGTTGTATGTGTCGTACATCTCATCCATTGGGTTGTATGTGTTGTACATCTCATCCATTGGGTTGTATGTGTCGTACATCCAATCCATCAAATTGTATGTGTCGTACATCCCATCCATCAAATGGTATGTGTTGTACATGCCACCCACCAAGTTGTATGTGTCATGCATCCCATCTACCAAGTTGTATGTGTCATACCTGCTCCTTCCATTGAGTTATACGTATGTTGACAGTCAACGTAGAGTTTACTCCTGCTTCAGTTGCGTCTAGCAGTGAACATGGCTTGCCTGCACTTGTGTATTATGTGCTGTCTTCATTTGTCTTGTAGTTTTCCCTCATTTCAAGTTGTCGGATTGGGTCAGGTACGCTGTGCATACACATAGATGACGTGCATATACACACACACACACACATGCCTTCCTCTGTTATTCTGCTGTTCATTTGTCAAAGGCAATAATACCATTCATCTAGCAGAGTGGAACATGCTTACATCTTGGTGTGTATGCTACTCCCTCTTACGTACGTACATGAACTCATGGCACTAGACACAAGGGAGAGCAGATTGCCTCCGCTGGCCATGGGTCAGTTGGTTCAGTGGCTGAAACTCTGTGTTAGAGAATATACTCCAGGTTCAGTACCGGCTGGTGGCAAATTTTCCCTTCCTCGCCTGTTCTCTTGAGTCGCGATTTGTATTACATTGCTCACATAGGACACCATTATTACAAGGAATGCAGTGCTCAGACGTAAGAGGCATCCCCCCCACACACATAGGTGATTTATATAGCATAGAACTAACCTAGACGTGTCTTGCAGCGAAACAAGCTACAGGCCAGTAGCCTGGTCAGAAAATTGGGGGGGGGGGGGGTGGTCTTGTCCAGCCAGAGTGGGACACAGCGCAATACTATGAGTGTTGCTGAGCAGTGTTCAGTTAAGTCATTACTACCTACAGGCCTAGGTATTAGAAGTTAACATGGAATGACAAGTTTGTGGGACTATATATGTAATATAAAGTTTCAGTGGCAGGTGGAACTTATCCAGTGCTGTGGGGGGGGGGGGGGGGGGGGGGGGTTCTTCTACCGAACCCCCCAGCCTACGAGCCTGAGCTGTACAGTGGTTTGTGGGTTCATTTCCCTGATAGCTCCATGTGTGTTACAAGTGACCACATGGATGCGGTGTTGGGCTGGTGGATTCTCAGTCACTTCCATCCTAGCAGGGCCAGAGGCTCTGATGCCGTACTGTGGGTCACACAGAGCTGTTGTACGGGTTGAATGACTGCAGAACGTGATGAAGTGTCTGAAGAAGCCTTAGCTATTTCTTTGGGTGGAGGCGCAGTCTGACCTGTATTTGGTGGTATTTAAGGCTTCTAAAGGAAGCTACCTTTTGTCACATGCAACGGTTACCACACTTTTGAAGTACTTTAATAACTCGGCATGACAGTTTGCACTACTTGTATTGATCCCAAGACTGTGGGGGGAACTTCACCTCGGACATGTCATGATATAGTTATGCACTCTCTAGTCAATATCTATGATAATCACTGCCAACACACTGGGAAGTGATGGCATTATTGCACAACATCTGTGTAATATTTATTTTATTCAGCATGTGTTAGATGTTGTGGCAGTCTGCATGAATCGGTCGTGTGTGTTGTCGCTTAGGCTGTGAACTGCCAACCTATGATGATAGTGTGTGTAGTGTACTGCACGCATGAAACTTCTGGGTGAATATAGCCCAGCGAATGCGTGCAAGAGTACTTTAGAGAGGTATATCATTTGCACTCTTGATGTCTGTCATTCTTTGAGCTCTGAAATTGACACATTGTCTGGAAGTGACTATATCGAGAGGGTTGCATGAGACGATTCAGCATTTCTTTATACTTTCTTCACAGTTGTTGCACTGTTCACATTTGAGGGGTCTCTTGTTCCCTCCTGTCCTGTCTTCAGCCTTCTCTCCCATCTCCTCTGCAGATACTGGTCACCCTGTTGGTGTTACCACTCCTCAAGCTGGCAGGCTTAATCCAATACCCTGATGTGGGATGGGAGTCAATTAAGAAGGTACACAGACACACATGCACATGCATGCTTGCTAAATGTTGATATGCTCACCCACACATATTTCTGCACTCAAAACATACACAGGCACTCACACAGACAGACACTACACACACACACACACACACACACACACACACACACACACACACACACACACACACACACACACACACACACACACACACGCACGCACACACACAACACACACACACGCAAGCACACACACACACGC
>OZ025886.1:5643502-5673502 GCA_964019415.1 Ianthella basta
ACCCACAGTAGTGGGAAGAATGTTTGAACTGTACCAGGGAATATGGCATCCCTCAGGAACATTGGTTACCCCTGAAAAGATTGGGCTTCTGAAAATCACGAGTGACTTTTACTAGGGAATATGGCATTCCCTGAAGAAATTGGTATTCTGATAATTGATAGTGAACTTCACTGGGGAATATAACATCCCCTGAAAAGATGGGCTTCTGAAAATCAAGAGTGACCGTCACCGGGGAATATGGCATCCCCTGGTGGGATTTGGAGATGTGGTGAGAGAGTAGGGAGACTTGGTTGGAGGTGTGGTGAGAGAGTAAGGAGGCGTGGTTGGAGGTGTGGTGGAGAGAAGAGAGTTGGGATAGTGGAGTTCAGCTGCAACCAGCTGGTAGAAAAGGTGCGGTACAATCGCTTGCAATCTTAAAGTGTGAGTGACAACCTCACCATTGCTCTCAGCTCTCCTCTTCCCAGTGCTCGCTCTCTGTTCCTTCGCTCTACAGAGGCAAGTACACATGGTGTGCATACATGTGTATGCATACACACACCACTCCCATGGCATACACACAACCCCCATATGCATACACACAACCCCCATATGCATACACACAACCCCCATATGCATACACACAACCCCAATATGCATACACACAACCCCAATATGCATACACACAACCCCTATATGCATACACACAACCCCTATATGCATACACACAACCATTATATGCATACACAACTCTTGACGCTACTTCAATCCATCCAAAACCACTCGAGAGTAATAAAACTTTGACATTGTACCAAGCGTCTCCCAGCTTTTAGACAATCACTGTTTTGTTCCATTGACTCCATTTCTTATATTTTGTACTATCGTCTTGATAAGATTTACATTTTGCCCCGTAATTGTTGTGTGTGTGTGTGTGTGTGTGTGTGTGCGTGCATGTGTACAGACACATTAGGTAGTGCATTTACAGTAGTACAATGGTATCAACGGTGGTACATTTTACACCCACCCACGCACCACACAGACATCCACACACCACTCCCCCACACACCACACAGACATCCACACACCACTCCCACTCACCACTCCCACACCCACCACACCCACTCACCACTCCCACTCACCACTCCCACATCCACCACACCCACTCACCACTCCCACTAACCACACCCACCACACCCACTCACCACTCCCACTCACCACACCCACTCACCACTCCCACTAACCACACCCACCACACCCACTCACCACTCCCACACCCACCACACCCACTTACCACTCCCACACCCACCACACCCACTTACCACACCCACTCACCACTCCTACACCCACCCCACCCACCACACACCCACTTACCACACCCACTCACCACTCCCACACCCACCACACCCACTTACCACACCCACTCACCACTCCCACATCCACCACACCCACTCACCACTCCCACACCCACCACACACCTCTCTTCATCAGAGCCTTTCCTTCATCGATATAGTCTGCTGAGAATTCGTCCTCCCCGATGAAGGTCTGGTAGCCGAAGAGAGACAGCAGTCTCTGACCCAACTTGAAGAACGTGGCCAGACAGATCAGGGCAATGATGATGGGATAGTAGATGTTGAATCCACTTGTAAGCCATGGTATGAGGTCTGTGTTACCGAGAGCCTATAGAAGGGGAGGGGAAAGGGGAGGTGTGTGTGTGTGTGTGTGTGTGTGTGTGCGTGCGTGCGTGTGTGTGTGTGTGTGTGTCCCTTACCAGTTGAAAGGCAGTAATAGGCACATCATCTCTGCTGTGTTCCAACTCAACCACATTTATCACATACAAGTAATTGAGGCAAATTGGAATGGCCAACCGGGACAGCAACCTACACAGCAGGGGAGGAAGGAGGAGGTGAGGGGGGATACACTTCTCTTCATCTACACTGAAAAACATCTAGTTAAGGAATACTAATAATGACAAGGAGACATGGATCACCTGGTGCAGCCACCTCTCTAAAGCAGCCAGCCTCCCTCAGCACAACACAGCACTAAACACAAGAGCCCATAGAGCCTGTGCCCCATGTGTGGCAGTGTAGACAATCATGTGATGAGTTGGCATTGTGGTCTTTTGTACAAGAGCTAATTATTGTGTGTAACTAAGTTAAGTAGTTAGTGAGTGTGTTATACCCAGCTGTTATTGTAGCTGCTGCATGTACATATCTATGGTTGCGCTATTGTATTGTATCTGAAGGACAGTGGGCAGGACATGAATGATTGAACTTGACCTTGGTACTGTGTGTGTGTGTGTGTGTGTGTGTGTGTGTGTGTGTGTGTGTGTGTGTGGTGCGTGTGTGTGTGTGTGTGTGTGTGTGTGAGTGTGTGTGTGTGTGTGTGTGTGTGTGTGTGTGTGTGTGTGTGTGTGTGTGTGTGTGTGTGTGTGTGTGTGTGTGTGTCAGATACACTGACCCACACCCAAACACTCTACCTCTTGCTGCGCACGCATGCATGGGGTAACAATGCAGTCTACCTCAGTAATGCAGCCACCCTCTATAGTCTATACCGACTCTTAAGACTGCCCCAGAGGTGCTAAGATGGCTCCCACTGTACATTGCTGTACCCACATTGCACTGAATAGGAGGCTGTACTCATCTGTGCAGTGTCGCGGAGTGAGGTAGTAGAAGTTGAAGATCCTGATCTTGAAGACAGTGTAGTAGGCACAGACGCTGAGGTAGGCAACGGTCACAATGGAGGTTAGCTGTGAAAGGGAGGGAAAGAGGGATGGGGAGGGGAGGGAGAAGGGAGAGAGGGGGAGGATGGAGGGGAAGGAGAGAGAAAGTGTTGCATGTGTGTGGTCATGGTGACAATGAAAAGTTGAATGTTGAAACGTCCAATAATAGCAATAGCATTCACATGATTCCCTCCTAGCATAAAAATACTTACGGTAGACCAGGCTCTTATATAGAGGCCTAAGCCCTTATATAGCACCCCAGGCCCTTATGTATACAATAGTGGCCCTGCCAGAAGCTTATGCATTAGAACAGGTGCACTAAAGAAAGTGTCAATGGGTTCACAGGCTGCATTGAGCAAGGAGTAAACTGTACCTCAATCACAATGTAGTTTGTGTTGTTGTGTCCAAGATAGATGATATTAGCAATGATGGAGAGACGGACATTGGGAATGCCAAATGTGGCTTCGGACCATACAATAATGAATGAGAATAGGAACAAAATGGCTGCACACACCCGGTACACCCAGTGCCGGAGGAGGACCTTCCAGTACCATTCTGTGGAGTGAGGAAGAAGAGGCACAGGTAGATGTGACATGATCCTGTAGAGGCCCACAGTGGCATTGACGAATCCACTGGTAACAACTTTCTTGAGCAGGGAACCAACTGCAGGACGTTTCAACCCAGACGCCATTGTCAACTACTTACAGGATGATGATCCCAGTGTAAGCAGTTGACAAAGACCTCAGGGTCGAAACATCCTTCAGTAAATTCATCACTAACAGTTGTTTCCTGCTCAAGAATTAGTTATCTTGGATGCAACACAGCCATCCATGGCTTGTTCACTGCAATAAGGCCTGGCTCTACTCCACACCCCCCTCTCTCCCTCTGCATGGCAGTCAAACTGCCCACCACACTGTACAGTACATCACAGTCTAAAGATGGCCTTCTCCCACCAGCCAACCAATAGTTTTGTGTAGGAAACCACCATCAATCGCTGTGCAAGACTGGCCACCCGAAGAGGTGGCTCACATAATGTAGACATGCTGGTATACAATAAGCTCAGTTGTATGGTGAGACCTGGCCCTGTCAACCAGTGTGGGGTAAGCACTGGTGGAAGAATTTGGTTTGTGCGAGATACCCACTGCTCTCAAGAGAATATGGCTCTATCTATCCTATTGAAGTGGATCGTGATTGGGCAATCAAAACCTGCTAGATGGCCTCATGGGATCTGTTGACATCAGCCAATGGTCCAATGATGTCACTTAATCAGCCAACAATCAGGCAGCTAGCTGTACCTAAGCATACCCAATAATTGGCTTACCTAAGGATGCAACCAAGGAATGGACAGGACCTTTCTTAGGCTTGCGAATTGAGGATGTGAATTTTCTACAGAAAGAAAAGGGCGCTGCTTAAATACAGTATCTATGGTTACAATAAGTGAATCACATGACTGTCACATGATATCACATACACAGATGTCACATCGTTAGTATATAGAGGTCACGCTACCATCAAATGACATCATAACACTACTTTAAATGATAGGTATGCACATGACTGTCACATGACTGTCACATGACCAACCTGTTGCCAGAGGTAGCATTGCTGGCAGTGTCCTCCAGGTCCAAAGCCCTATCTGTAAGGTCCACCCACTCTCTAACAGACGAACAAGAAGCACATGACACATACACCAGGTAGTCAGAAAGGAGAGATGTCTACTACACAAAGGTAGAAGCTTACATTGCTGTTCTGTGCTTCCTTCTCACTGCTTTTATTGTCTTCTGGTACACCTTTTCCAAACTCTTTTTGGTGAGGACGTCTGAGTCATCTTGTTTGAAGTCTTCAAAGTCGTCATGGCCACGGTTGAACTCAGACCTCATGTCCTCTGGCATCTTCTTCACAATGAGGTCAACATACTTGCGCAACGGGTCGGTGTAAGAGACATCTCTGGAGAGCTTGCAGACTTTCTGTAGAAGCAACAGTACGTGTGGTGTGTGGTGTGTGGTGTGTGTGTGTGTGTGTGTGTGTGTGTGTGTGTGCGTGTGTGCGTGTGTGTGTGACATACAGTACAACTGGCAGTTACAATGTATTCACAGCACTCATACTGCATTGGTGCAGTATAGCAAACTTGTCGTGTGTGGTATGTCTGTGTGTGTGTGATAGTAAGCACACAAACAGATGCGTGGCCACACCTGAAACAAGCAATGGTTGTGTACCATACAACAGACAACTAACCCAAGTGATACCAGCCCACTTCACACTACTGCCACAGCAGGAATGCACGACTCTTCTCTCCCACCACCCCCTCCCACCAACACACACAGCTGAGAAAATCAAAATACACAGACACCTGTCCTTCCCCCTCCCTTTCTCCCATCCCCTCCCTTCCTCCTCTTCTCCTCCTCCCCTCCTCCTCCCTTCCTCCTCCTCCCCTCCCCTCCTCCTCCCCTCTCTGACTAACCTCCTTCATCTCTGCCAGAGTGTCTGCAGCTTCACACATGTCTGAGTACAATTTAGCTGCCTTGAAGTAGCAGTAGTTGAGCGACCAGCCTCGGCGAGATGCGTTCCACAGGCTCCGGGGGACCTCCACCAGTCCATACCCCAGCAGTACAGTTAACACCAACAAGCCCCAGGTGTTGACAGCAGTGAAGACAAGCGTGGGTATAAAGTCACTGCGTCCAAGGGGGAGGGGGGAGAAGAGCGGGAGGAGAGGGGAAGAGGGAGGGGTAGGGGTGTGTGTAGTAGTTGCATAAGGAGTGGTGAGGAAGAGAGGGAATGTGCTGAAGGAACTCATGGAAGTGAAGGAAGAAGCATGAGCTGTTGAGCCAAGCAGCAGTCTATGCAACACTTCACTTACATTAGTATACATTACAATAGTGTAGGAATGTACAGTATGTTTACATGTACATTACATGTATGCTGTCTGATACAATACATTACAGTACACATAGCAACAGTACACACAACAGTACAGTACAGTACTCATACAAACAGTAGAGTATAACACAGTACACAATACAATAGTACAGAATAGTACAGCAGCACACAGCAAGTAACACTGTACTGACACACACTCCACACAACAGGCAATACACATCACTACACTGCACTGCACACAGACAGCAAACAGTGAATATACTGACATTGTGATGGTCTGGCCTGCAAGGAGAGAGATGAGGACGATGATAGAGATCACCAGGAGGGAGGCATAGAAGATGACGTTCTCCACAATGACACGAAGGATCTTCTTCTTGACGCTAAAGTAGGTAGCCATCACATATGACTGTAACAGGGGAAGGACAGTCCTGAGGGATGGGGGAAGGGAGAGGAGGGAGGGAGGAGGGAGGGAGGAAGGAAAGAGGGGGGGGGGGAGAAGGCGGAGGAGGGGATGAGATGGAGAGGAGGGAAGGAAGAGAGTTGCAGTCATTATGATATCGTTTGCCTTCTTAGACAATTTGACTTCAACTTTTAAAATCAAATATTTCCAGGTAAATATATGTAGTCAGGGGCAGATTTCATGCACAGTCAACCCCCTGGGGTTTGTGGCCATATTTGTGCAAAAAGTGACATTCACCACCAAAATGTAACAGAATACGTACATCTTATCTCTACATGCATCACATGCAGTACAGCCTCACTGCATCCATCTTCAACCAAATGTGTGCAAAGAGTGACACTAGCAAACAGGAAGTTGGAACACATCTCACCAGGTCAGGATCGTAAAGAGCCAGTTGATGATTGTCCATAGGACTTTGATAGGCAGTTGACAGATAAACGCATAGTGCCCCTGGGGGCAGAAGCTGGAGCAGACTTCTTCCATTGAAACTGAAAGGGTGCTGTCTGAGCACACCAGGTGGGAGCAGCTGAGGGAGCAATTGGAGCCATTGTCTGTTGGTAAGGAGGCTCTGGAGTCATTACAGTCGCTTGGGACTGTTCTGGCGCTGAGGCAGTCGTTATAGAATGCCTGAAGGGGGAGCAAGCAAGGCAGGGCCACATCAGTGACAAGTGGACCCTCTAAACAACACCCATATACGTACATAACACATTAAATACAGATACGTGTGTACACAGTGTGCACAGAATAGCAAGACTATACAAACAGACTGGACTCGTTATGACTATGCTCAACAACACGAGTTCAGAGATTGAAGTGTATCCACCCACACTGGTCAAGGACGGAGGTTTAGACAAACACGCACAAGGATATGAGACACTTACCGAGGAGACGTCGATTGGAAGTAGAAAGACGGTAAAGAAAGATAGGAACCAAATACACACGGTGAGGACTGTGACAAAGATGTTCTGGCGTCTGATGTCTCCGTAACGATACAGGAGGTAAATTGCCAAGACCAGTAGAATAATTGACTCTACTGCCAGGACTGTGGGAGCGAACGCTTGAGATACCATCTTCTTCCCGATACAGGTTCTCCGTGTGAATGTGGCGGGGCCGAAAACCACTGAATAAGAGTAAGTCAACTAGATTGTTGTGCGTACACGACCATTTTCCTTGTTGCAACATAATTACGTCATAGTAGGTAACAGTACAGTTTACATTATTATGTACACATAGTGTATCTTATTGTACAAAATTAGCAAACCAGCATACAAGAGTAAGGTGTACAGTCAGTATAAAACGCATTTCTAATAATGAAAACAGGAGGGAGCGAAACTGTGCGACACAAAGACGCTAAGTGGCTGCAGCTGCCTTGACAGTCTCTATCGCTTTCCAGCAGTCTATGAGGAAGTCATCTGGGAATTCAAAGTCTCCCAATACATCGTCCATTGCAAGTGCATAATCATCCACAGACAACTTGTCTGTCCCTAAATCTACCATTGTTGTTGCTACAGGGAGGGGAGGTGGAGGGAGGGGAGGTGGAGAGAGGGAGGGGAGGTGGAGGGAGGGAGGGGAGGTGGAGAGAGGGAGGGAAGGTGGAGAGAGGGAGGGAAGATGGAGTGAGGGGAGGTGGACAGAGGGGCGGAGATGGAGGGAGGGGAGGTGAAGGGAGGGGAGGTGGACAGAGGGGCGGAGATGGAGGGAGGGGAGGTGGAGAGAGGGAGGGAAGATGGAGGCGGGTATGGCACCCGCTGACATGTGCAGCCTAGACACCACACAACCAGTATGCACACACAACACCGCCACACAATGGTGCAAGGGAAGGCAACACGAACACGTACCCAACTCAATGTCTCTGATGCCCATGAAGCTTTCAAGCAGGTCATCAACCTTTGCCGCAGCCTTGACATGCCATGCTGAGTCAGACTGGACATATGCCAGAGATAAGGAGACAATCATTAACACAATTATGCATACAATGACACCACACACCCAAACTAACACCCAAACTAACACCCTCACACTGGCACCCTCACACTGGCACCCTCACACTGGCACCTTCACACTGACACCCTCACGCTACACCCTCACACTGGCACCCTCACACTGGCACCCTCACACTGACAAACAATTGGCTACATTGCCATACTCACAGTGACACCACACATTGCTGCTTCATCTCACAACCGATACTGCTGGTCCTACTCAACACAGCTCTCCTCTACAGCTCCCTTCTCCCTAGCCCACTGCAACTCACCACTTGTTCCACCACTGCCTGTCCATTCTGTTTAAGTCGCAGTGTTGCCCTCCCCTCCCCCACCTTGGCCGCAAGCTCCTCGCTTCCCTCACCCGGACTCTCCCCCACAAGAGGGGCCTTGCTCTGAGACACACGTGAACTCCTTGGCCCAATTTCTTCTGCAAATAGATACCACAGATACAAACTCACACTCACGTACACACACACACACACACACACACATACATACACACACACACATACACACACAAACACACACACTCACATACACACGCACATACACACACACACACACGCGCACACACACACACACACACACACACACACACACACACACACACACACACACACTACTCACGAAAGGCCTTCATTGGTTCAATCAACCTCATCTTGAATGTTGTATATTGAGGAAGCTCCTTTAGAAACTTTGCCACTTCGTAATGCCTTGCTCCAATCATGTTGCGGCCATCAATGGTTTCTATCATGTCTCCCACTTGGACATCGGGATGCAGTGACATCACACTGCCTTCACGAATCCGCTTGATGAAGGCACAGCCTGCTCCGTTGTCAGTGATAGTAAGACCGAGAGCTGACTCCGTCTTTGTCAGTGTAACCTCCTTCAAGACGCCCTTTAGGTGGGCAAAGATGAAATCCTCCAACCCAATCTGCCCTCCTAGGAGGCGTGTCATCTCAACTTTGTGAGTGTTAAGAGTACAAAAGATGATCTGTATAAGGGGGGGGGGGGGGGGGGGGAGGTGATGTATAAGTGTTTGAGATAGGGACGAGCGAAGCTTTACTATCTACTGACAATGTAAGGTTGAAAAGCATATAAATCTATGAAGTGTGTGTGTGTGTGTGCTCGCGTCTGTCTGCGTGTGTGCTTGTGTACTTGTGAGTGTGAGTATGTGAATTCACATGAGGTGAACAGGTGAAACTCCACCTCAAGTAGGAACTGTTACAATTAGTGAATAGACCACATTCCAATTGCACTCTGTACATTACAACCCCACTACCTACACCGTCCCACACCATACAGTAATGTGTTCCACTTAAGCACATGACGTATAGCAATTCCACCAGCTGAGGCTGAGGGACAGCTGCACCAACAAAAAGACCCTGTCAACTTCTCCATGCCTTTGACCTAATAGTGTATTGACTGTATATATCTGTAGCAGTCATAGACAAACGTGTGTGTCTAAGACTGTAGACACATTATACCATGTGAGGGGTAGTTTAGGTTACGCTGTACAAAGGGGGACACTTTTGGGGACACAGCACAGTTCAACTACAGCATGTGTGCAACACGTGTGCTAGATGCAGTGCAGTAGGGCTCCAACCGTGTACCAGTGACCACAGTGTGTGTACGAATGCATTCACAGTAGGGATAATGTTACACTCACTCGCACACAGGTGCATCCACAGCAGGTGTGCAGGTATGCAGCGGACACACCTCCTGTGACGCCCACAAACGCTAATCCTGACCAGTCCCATCAGTTTAAGGGAAGCTTTAACTTAAGGAACGCGTATAGCGGCCCTCACACATGGCAGTATTAAACAAACTACGCAAACGTGCATGTTTCTTACATCTGATGTAGGCACGCTAAAGACTTCCCCTATTCTCTGGTACAGCTCCCGGACATTTGAGAAGTCCTTGATCTTCCTCGTGGGGCTTCCGTGGGCGAGCTGCGTGTGAAAGACGAGTTCTTGGTGACTTGGCAGGGGAGCCGGCTGGGGGGTGGGCTTGGCCTGGGCCTCCGGAGGAGGAGGCAGCGCGGCATCTTCCTCTTGAGACCTGGAGCCCTTTCGCTTCTTCTCAAAGAAGGGCATAGTTCGAAGATTCCCTCAAAAGCGACAGCGCCAAACGATGGCTATGGTTGCACTGGTCCACCACCGAAACGCCGCACAAACACGATCACAGATGAGCGGTAGGACACCATTTATTCACAAATGATTACGTCATATGCATGACGTCATTAATATACACCTCCTCAGCTGTCTTCATCACTACTCCATTGGTCATCATACGGAAGCTGCAGAAATTGAAGGTGGGAAAGGACAACTCCATAACATGCACTGGTAAACAAAGAGGTGGCCCACAGACACACAGTGCACATACACACATGTACACACTTACCTGCGTTCCCCCTCTTACAGACTTTGTCCTTACAACCTTCTGTATCGGTGACCACACAAGAACACTTGACTCAGCTCCGCTGCTATACATCTCCTGAACACACAGTGTATACAACACACACACACACGCACACACTGTGTCACACAAATGTAAACACTTAATACAGATGCACCAACTGTGTTACACAAACATATTTCTATATATACTTTCACTGTATCCATGGTGCACGCCCACAAACATGCGTGTATAAATCTTAGAGCACACATAATACACACATAAGACCCGAAGCAATGTGTCATAAGTAAACAGGTGTGCACACCTTACCTACACACTGTTACACATTAGGAGACATGTTGCATGACATAAAACAGGAATGTGTTACTATGGCAACTTACCACATCAAAGGGATGGAACACACAACAGTGCACCTGTCCAAAGTGTCCCCTTAAAACCTTCAACTTTGTGCCACGTTCAACATCATACATAGCCATACTGGTGCCCAGGGGGATGCAAATTACAGGGTCTGCCCCCCACGAATAGGCGGATAGAGCGAAGCTGCATGGTCCCTTTGCAATAGGCCTAACTTTGCCATAATTGACCTAATAACATTGGAGAACAAAATTGCATAAGATGCACCCACACACTAGTAGCCACCAACACAAACTACATTAACAGCCCGGGTGAGGGAGGTGTAAACACACAAGACGGGACATTATCAGCATAAGGACATTAGATTTTACAAAAGATGATGGCAGAGGCCTTACTGATGATTGTATATAAATTGGATTTGGCACTCGTTCAACGAACACTCCCAAATGTCATAGAATAAACAGAATAATTCCATTGAAGCCGTCTAGCCTGGTAGATACTGTTTTGAGCACTAATACATTCATTCCAGCCATATCTAAACCCTACTCATTGACCTGTTGCGTGCTAGGACACACACACACACACACACACACACACACACACACAAACACACACACACACACAGACACAGACACACACACACACACACACACACACACACACACACACACACACACACACACACACACACACACACACACACACACACACACACACACACACACACACACACACCATTGTGTTCTTTCCTGTAGCACCATCCCATAGCTTCACTCTGTCATCAGAGCCACAGCTCACCACAAACAGCCCGTCAGGGGTGTACCTCACTCCTGTAACTATGCCACTGTGGGCAGTGAGCACTGGACAGTGCAAGGGAAGACACTGCTCACACATACAGCACACAAGCACACATGAGCACACCCACACACCTGTCGACTTACCTGATGACGACACTCCCCGGTTGGCACCGTTATGTTGGTCAAACGTGGCTATAGGGCCTGTAGCTCGCCGGATGTCCCACAGCAGGATGCGATTGTCCTCACTGAGCACAGACATACACATGCACGCGCACACACACACACACACAGTAGTGGGTCTAACATCACACAATGCACCTCAGATATGTCTAAAGTAGCAGTGCTGTTGTGTCTACAATGTGTGTACTTTGTGTGACAGTGACCTCATGCGAACCACTGAGCAACACAAAAGGGAATAAATATTTGCCTTCGATCCACCTCATCCCTCCCCGCTCCTCCCTCCCCCCTCACACCCTCACCTGCCACTGACAAGGAGATGGTCGTTGCTAGGCGACCAGTCTAGTGACATCACTGGTTTGCTGTGACCTTTAAGGATGTGCGATGATGCTCCTGACTGCAGGTCACAGAGGGTCACATAGCTGTCACCAGCATTCCCCACTGGGTGGACAAGAGGACGGGAGGGCAGGTGGGCAGGAGGGAGAGGTGAGGGACAGGGGAGAAGGCATTATATACAGTAACACATAACAACCGGCCAGTGGATACAGTGAACGAAGGTTGTAGTGTTCGTGACACAGCGGAATGTGCCAATATCACCTGCCCCAGCGGCTACCGCTCACCTGCCCCAGTGGCTGCCGCTCACCTGCCCCAGTGGCTACCGCCCACCTGCCCCAGTGGCTACCGCTCACCTGCCCCAGTGGCTACCGCTCACCTGCCCCAGCGGCTACCGCTCACCTGCCCCAGTGGCTACCGCTCAGCTGCCCCAGTGGCTACCGCTCACCTGCCCCAGTGGCTGCCGCTCACCTGCCCCAGTGGCTACCGCTCACCTGCCCCAGTGGCTACCGCTCACCTGCCCCAGTGGCTGCCGCCCACCTGCCCCAGTGGCTGCCGCCCACCTGCCCCAGTGGCTACCACTCAGCTGCCCCAGTGGCTACCGCTCAGCTGCCCCAGTGGCTGCCGCCCACCTGCCCCAGTGGCTGCCGCCCACCTGCCCCAGTGGCTGCCGCCCACCTGCCCCAGTGGCTGCCGCTCACCTGCCCCAGTGGCTACCGCTCACCTGCCCCAGTGGCTACCGCTCACCTGCCCCAGTGGCCACCGCTCACCTGCCCCAGTGGCCACCGCTCACCTGCCCCAGTGGCCACCGCTCACCTGCCCCAGCGGCCACCGCTCACCTGCCCCAGCGGCCACCGCTCACCTGCCCCAGCGGCTACCGCTCACCTGCCCCAGCGGCTACCGCTCACCTGCCCCAGTGGCTACCGCTCACCTGCCACAAGGCAGTGTGCCTTTGCCTTGGCCACCGAGTGAGTGTGAATCCGTCCTCTGAATCGGAACTGCTCTGCGACCACCAGCGCATTGGTGTCCCACACCTTCAGCAGGCTATCAGCACCACTGCTTGTGAACATGCCCGTGTCATGGGGGTACCACTGCAGTTTGAACACTCCACTCTGCTTGTCAGAGGGTGGACGAATCTTACATACCGATGGACAAGTGTTGGACGGGGAGGAGCGCCGATACAAGTCATGGATTGTGATGATACCACACAAACTGCCCGACAGTAGGCTGCAAGATGAGGTGAACAACAGAGAGGTTTCAGTATCTTCAGCACTTCTTCACACACAACGAAGCAAAGATGGCAATATTTCAATATACGTAAAGTATGTACCTTCCTACTATCTGTGGGGGACAGATGACAGGTTGTTCACGCAACATTAAAACACACATACAGTGCTTTGATGATCTCTTGGAGATGTAAATGCACACACATATGGAAATTACAGTTCATGAGCTCTGATGGTGCTTGGGCTGGATTCAAGAGATAAGCCCAGGTACGTATGTAGCTACTTGGGTCTTATTTAACTCTGAGACGCACCAATCAATACTCTAAATTGTTGCCAGTGGGTGAGTCATACATGGAGCAATCTGGACATGAGGTCATGAAACTACTGTGTTATGGTATATCTTGCAACATAGGTCTCGAACTGTGCATGCATCATGTTAAACTACGTATGGTACTTCTATCTGCGCTTACTATCGCCCCTCGTTCACTTCCACATCTAGGGTTGTAACTCCTCTGCGAAGGGGAAAATGCTCCAGTTCCTTTCTGGGTGACAGATCAAAGTCATTCAGCTTGTGATGAGTAAGTTGACGCGCCAAAGACACGCTTCCCCGCTGTACATACTCCCGCTCCATTATAGCGCGGGCAAAGTCGGCCATTTTCTTCCTTAATTAAATGCACTGCTCTTCAATGTACAAATAAAAAATTATATTATTATCATGCACCAAGAGAGAATACAAGCGAGTTGAGGAGGGCAGGTACAATAATACGTACGTTGGAGATACACACAAAAATTACGAGGAGTACTGCCTGATATGGATGCTGCGAAGGGACGAGGTTATGGATGCAGTTTGCTGTTGAGAAAGGGCGTCCATGTTTGTCAACTCCACAACACACACACTGAGCCTGTCCCGCGCTGTTGCCATTGACGGCCCCACCACCCAACGGTTGCTAAGGGGGTCATAGCGCTCCACAGAGTTGTGAGGAGTGCCGTTATTTGAGCCACCTATCACGTAAATGAAGCCATGTACCGCAGCCACTCCCATTCCACTCCTTGGATAGAACAGTGGAGCTGCATACGTCCACTGGTCCACGCTCGGGTCGTAAACCTCCACCGATGTGTGGGTGGTGCTCCCATCGCAGCCTCCAAACACAAAGACACGCCCACCCAAGACAGCCACGCCAGAATACTTCCGACGCTTCTTCATGGGTGGTATTGAACTCCAAGTGCGGAGCTGTGTGTCAAAGCACTCAGCCGAGTTGAGGTCAACACTGTCAGTGCCTCCGATGACATAAATCAGATCTGCAAGACACAGTGTGGACAGATGTGTACACTAACAACAAAATGTCTCCCTAATGTTCCACTACACCTGCGATCCTTCACTGCAGCTTCACACCTTCACAAACTACAGTGCAGGCTGAGTCCGTTCATCTCCCCTTATCTTCCCAGTACTTCTCCAAACACGCAACCCACTGAACGCCTACACTGATACTCACTCACTACCTACCAGAGTGCACAGTATGTCACACTCACCATCCATCACACCAACGCCCACTCCATAGCGCTGCTCGTTCATGCTGGCCACCTGACTCCACTGACCCGTCACAGGAGAGTACATCTCCACTGTCTTCAAAGGAGTCTGCCCATTGAATCCACCAATTGCATACAGACAGCCTACAGACAGGCGGTAGAGAAGACATCCCAGTCACATGGCTAAGAACCGCAACTCTTTACTGGCAGAATGTCTGTACATCCACAGCAGATTCACACACAACGACTGATTACTTACATTTTAAGGTATGCACACAGCCTAAACACTACATGCAAAGTTGACAGATACTCATGATTTAGGGTGCAAAAATCAGCATATTGTAAATATGAATAAATCCACACATGTAACAGTAAGTGTAGTTCAACTGCACTGCCCTCCAGTGCATGCAGAGGCTATGGCCACATCTCTTGCACTCACCGTTGTGTACTGCTAGCCCCACTCCATTTCGGGGTGTGTTGAGGTGCGGTGCGGCACTCCACTTCATTGTCCGCAAGTCGAATCGCTCCACGGAGCAGAGACGAGAGGAGTTGTCACTCCCACCCGCGACATAGACTTCACCATCTAGACAAGCAGCGCCAGAGCCCCATCGAGGGAGACGCATGGGGGGCAAACTCTGCCATTGGCTGGTGGGCGAGACCAGGATTTCTGCCGAGGAGCACAGCTCAGAGCGGCCCATACCCCCAAACACTGCAACAGTCTACAAACAAGGGGAACAACCACACCAGTAGTGACAGCAACATACGTACTTGTGATGCACACACACACACACACACACACGCACACACACACACGCACACACACACACACACACACACACACACACACACACACACACACACACACACACACACACTATAGCCTTCTCCAGTTGCTTACAGGTACTGTGTTGGCTGGCGGTCTCCTAGGTGTGATCTGAGGCAGGAGAAGGGAGCCACTGGATCTCTCAGGAAGGTACTTGACTTGGAGGGAGTTAACAAAGATGTCGCAGCACTCCTTGTCGGTTGTTATGAGGTTGTTCTTCCAGACATGGTCAAAGAGAAACTCAGAGTTCATTAGCGGAAGCCGGACCTGCATGGGAACAACAGCAGAGCACACCAAGTACTGACAATGCGCAGACACCATATTTAACTGTGTGGGGGGATGTGTGTGTACATATTCAGCAATGCTATGCAAATCAATGACAATGCACAGGCAGAATGTCTGTGTAAAAGACAACACTACACGTTAGCATACAACAGTTGCCCTTAACAGAACAGCTCTCCTACAAAAGGTCGCCACAGTACAAACAGCACAAAAGACCATCAAACCCTCCCTCCCTCCCTCCCTCATTCCTTCTCCTCCCTGCACCTGCTTCAAGAGCTCCTTAAAATGCTGCTTTCTCTTCTCCTTGTCCTGTCCCACCCAAGCTACAATAGCCTCAAAGACCCTCTCCTCTCCAGACACTGACAGGCAGTCCATCGACACAAGACTCAGAAGATGCTCATAGGAGAGCTGCTTGAACTCATCACAGAAGATCACCTCTGAAAAGTGCTTCTGAATGACCTTCAGAGCTTCTTCCCGCAGTGCCATGCAACTGTGTGTGTCGGCAAACACATAGAGGCCCAGACAGTTGGTCACACTGAGCTGCCTCTGAAGGTAAGCAGCGCACGCCTCCTTCAAACTAGAAATGCACAGCATGTCTGTGGCTGGGATTGCATCCTGCACAAAGTCTACTGGCACTTCAAAGTGTGAATGATACAGGTAGAGGAGAATCTGTTCTAGGATGAAGGCGGGGATGGTCTTTAGTTCGACTCGGAGCTGTTTGGATTCACTCAGCCCAGTAAGGAACATGGCACGGAAGTATGGACTTCCGCTGGCTAGCACAACCCTGTGAGCTTGGAACTCACGCTCTTCAGTTACAAGGACTACATCACAGAGCTCCTGTCTCTCCCACATGTCACACAAGACCTCCTGAGCTTTTCGTGACTGGAAGCAATCTGAGTACTCAAAAGCAGGGCCCCTCTGTTGCCCTTCCCCATCACTATTGCACCCTCTTGATACTGTACAGTGGAAAGACCGAGATCGGGTGCGGTTCCGTCGTGATGAAGGAACTGTCCCCCTAGGGACAATGGTGGGACTGGTCCGAGGCAACTGCAGGGGGCTGTGTCCAGCACTACTGCTGCCTCTAGTGTTGCCACCTCCACTATCTCTCCGAGGTGGATGAGGCCGAGGGTGGACTTCAGGGACAAAAGGTTCCGAGTGCTGTCTTTGCCTTACATAAGAACGGTGAGGCTGGGGAGAGAGAAAAGGACAAGTATAGAGAGGATTAATACATGCAGCAATAAAACCTCTTATATAGAACACAACGAAGAACTGCCAGATCACCTCTACTTCCCTCCCTCTGCCCAGTTTAACATTTTGTAAATACATAATACGGAATCCCGACAAGTGTCAGTAGCTCACTCCGGCCGCGGCAGGATGAAGTGCAAGATGGAACGGTCCGCATGCGCCAGAGAAACCCACACAACGCACGAGTCACTCTTAGCAAGTAGCTAGTCTTAACCACCTAGTAGGTCGGTCACTCAGCGCTGCCCACTAGCTGGTTAACTCAGTAGAAGGGGCAATGTACTTACTGGTGGTTGCTGGGAGCCCTGTTGAACTGTGAGTGAGGCAGATGGCCTCGGATCTGAAGGAGGGCTTCCCCGATTATACATCTCGTCGAGCTAAGCTAGAGGAGTAAATGCCGTAAATCAAATGCAGACGGCAACGCCTCCATTTTTGGGATTATGAGGTCATTGTTTATTTATGCGGACGCAAAAATGGCCGACGGCGGGCAATTCTTGGTGGAGCAGTTCCAGCAACTGGCAATGGAGCGACTGAAGGGGACTGGCAACAAGGCGCAACTCTCAATCTCCAGTGATGCTGCACGCAATCCAAGGCTGGTTAAGTTCCTGTCGTGGATGTATCGGAGTTTGGAAAACAGCAGAAACGAAGACCAGTAGGTCGATCCCTGTTCCAGTACACTTGTACTGTGCAGTACCGTGCATAACACTGTCTCATTTGTGTCACTGTAGAGATGTTCTAAGGTGGGGTAATGAATTGCACTATCAAGCTTTTCTTATATAATGCTTTGTCTACATGTATCATGTGTTTATATGTGTGTGCATGTGTTTGTAGGTTGGAAAATCATCGGCTCAAAGAGGAGTTGAGGACAAAGCGGGCACATCTGGAGCAGCTGAGAGTGCTCCATGCACAGCTGAGGTGTGCTGTCCTACCACAGTGGCATGGCCTATTCCTGTACATGTGCTTGTAATTGTGTTATCAGTGAATGTTTGTCTGTGTATGTGTGTGTGTATGCACAGCACACTACAGCAGATAGTTATCTCATACAGCAATGTATAGTGTGTATTACCATACAGCACTGTATAGTATGTATTACTATACTACACTATATAGTGTGTATTACCATACACTGTATAGTGTATTACCATACTACACTGTATGGTGTTTATTGTCTGTTATAGCCAGCGTTATGCACAGCTGATGGATGAGCAGCAGGAAGGGGAGGGGGGAGAGGGAGAGCAGAGAGCTGCAGCAGTGCAGCTGAGGAGGACGATGGACGATGTGAAACACAAGAGTGCAAAGGTAGCATGCACCAAGCGAACACTAGTGGGCGTGGCTTGCTAGACCCTTCCCTTCCTTGCATGCAGAGGGAGTGTCTAGCGGTTGACTGCCCCATTCATCTCTTCCCTGTGCTTTGCAGTTCAACCACTGTCTAAAAGATGTAGCAAAGAATGTGACAGATGTTGTTACAGTGCACAACGATCAGCTGCATGTGCAGAATAGAGGTGTGTGTGTGCGTGTGTGTGTGTGTGTGTGTGTGTGTGTGTGTGTGTGTGTGTGTGTGTGTGTGTGTGTGTGTGTGTGTGTGTGTGTGTGTGTGTGTGTGTGTGTGTGTGTGTGTGTGTGTGTGTGTGTGCTAAGAGTCATGTTTTACAGTCACATGTATGTGGATCTTGTCTCTAGCTACTGTCAAAGGATGGATGTACTGAATTGTTGAGTACAATTTCCTATGTACGCACATTGTTGACTTGGTATAATCTTGGAAAAGCATTCATTTTTCATATCTATGTAATCCATCTGTGTGTGTTGCTGTGTATTGACAATGTTGTGTATGTAGCATTGTGAGTTTATCACCTCCCTCCCCCCCCCCCCTCCCATCACCCCCCTCCTGTCCTGTCCTTAGATGATACAAAAGGTGCCGCATTCTTGTCGCGGGTTCAACTCCATCCTTTCTTTGAAGCAGAGAGCTCCTTTACACGTTCTCTGACAGAGTACATCAAATCTCAGCATCTGCAGAGCCTCGGCAAGATCATTGCCCCGAGCTGTTCGGCAGTGGAAGGAGGAGGAGGAGGAGGGGATGTGAAGGAGGCCCTTGACCTCAACAGCTCTACCAGTGTCTTTGCACAGGGCATCCCACCCTCTGTATACCACAAGCAATGCAAGGAGCTGAAGAGACTGCAGTGCATGTGAGTGTGTGTGTGTGTGTGTGTGTCAAGTGCGTGGGCATGTTGGTGTGGGTGGGTGCCTGGGGTGGGGGAGGAGTGGGAGAGAAAGCTGCTACTGGAAATGTTCACATGCTCATCCTGTCTCTGTCAGTCTGCCTGTGAGCGAGGTGAAGCATGTCAGCAATGAGACCATGGTTCAGCACCTGTCAGCCATGTGTCAGTGGCTCAAGGGAGCTGTGGAGGAGAGGAGACAGTCCCAGGGCCCTGTCAACGTGGCAGAGATGAGGCAGAGGGAGGCTCGTCTGAGGGAGAGCTGCTTGTCTCTGAAGCAGGAGGTGGCCATACTTGGTAGTCAGCGTGTGGTGGCACTGGCAAAGAGCATTGCCAATCTGCGGGTGTCTCGTGTGATGCATGGCAACTATGATCTCCAGTTAGCACGTCAAGATTACTTCCTCTCTAAACAGGACAAGGTGTGTGTGTGTGTGTGTGTGTGTGTGTGTGTGTGTGTGTGTGTGTGTGTGTGTGTGTGTGTGTGTGTGTGTGTGTGTGTGTGTGTGTGTGCGTGCGTGTGTGTGGGCGCGTGAACATGTATCAGGTGTTGACCTGTATGTACCTGTACATATGTATGTGTGTGCACACTGTATCCCCCCTCCCCCCCATGTAGTTAATCCATTCTCTGCAGCAGCAGAGGAGTAGACACGAGGCACTCTGTCTACTCATGGAGCTGGAGCTGGCCTCCCACTACCACACCAACCACCTCCTAGCTGCTCTGGGGGCCGTACTGGGGGAGTGGGACAGTGGTTGCCGGGAGAGGACTGTATCCATGGAGATGTGATCGTGTTTATTGTTTATTATTGTGTGTTTGTTTGTGTGTGTATGCATGTGTTTATTCTTGACTAGCGGGATAGAAAGCTCTCCAGGACCCAGCTCTTCTCCCAAAAGACAAACCTAAAGTTGCCGTTCCAAGCAGTGATGCTGCCACATTGAGTTTGAACAAAATAATTGCCGGTGTGTTAATGTGTGTATGTATACAGTGTTGTAGTGGCACACTCCCTGTCACTCCTCTGTCACACTTCCTGTCACTTCTCTGTCACACTCCCTGTCACTCCTCTGTCACACTCCCTGTCACACTTCCTGTCACTCCTCTGTCACACTCCCTGTCACTCCTCTCACTCCTGTCACACTCCTGTCATTGTTCATCAGGAGACAGTGAGGATGGGGAAGTGGATGGACGACGCCCTATTCTCACCTATGCCAATGTGCACTCGCGTGTGAAGTCTCTGGTGCAAAAGGTGTCAGCTCTCAAAGGAGCTCTGGAGAGTAATCAAACACTTCTGTCTGCCAGAACAGAAGAAATGTGAGTTGCCTGTCTTGGTCTTTCTCTCTCAAACACACACTTTAAGATTGTAAGCGATTGTACAGCACCTTTTCTACTAGCTGGTTGCAGCTGAACTCCACTATCCCAACTCTCTTCTCTCCACCACACCTCCAACCAAGCCTCCCTACTCTCTCACCATACCTCCCAGTCCCACCAGGGGATGCCATATTCCCCAGTGAAGGTCACTCTTGATTTTCAGAAGCCCATCTTTTCAGGGGAGGCTATATTCCCCAGTGAAGTTCACTATCAATTATCAGAATACCGATTTCTTCAGGGGATGCCATATTCCCTAGTAAAAGTCACTCATGATTTTCAGAAGCCCAATCTTTTCAAGGGGAACCAATGTTCCCGAGGGATGCCATATTCCCCGGTAAACTTCACTATTGATTATTGGAATACCAATTTCTTCAGGGGATGCCATATTCCCTAGTAAAGGTCACTCGTGATTTTCAGAAGCCCAATCTTTTCAGGGGTAACCAATATTCCTGAGGGATGCCATGTTCCCTGGTACAGTTCAAGCATTCTTCCCACTACTGTGGGTTCATCCACACTGCACCATCCCCTCAGCACAGGCTGTCAGTGGTGCAGTTCTAGTTGTTCACACCATCTGCCTGCTAGTGTTGGTGGTTACGTCCATCCTAGAGCTACAGCCCACACCACCTCACCTCTTTGTGCGTGTGTGTGTGTGTGTGTGTGTGTGTGTGTCCGCGCACTTGAGTAGGGAAGGGCACCAGCTTAGCCACTGTTCCTTCCCTGCCCTCTCCCTCCAGTGAAGCAGCTCTGCAGTCACTTCACAGCTGTGTTTTCTCTCCTGCGACTGAATATATCTCTGTTCCTGAGGATGTGGCCTCCAGCACAGCTGCCCTGGAGCAGACACTGGAACAGGTGGAAGCTAAGATGAGAAGTGTGGTGCATGCAAGGGACAAGAAGAAGAAGGTATGAGTAAATGTGGAAACACTCTCTGTGTTGCAATCGAGCAAGATATTTAAGTGTACATGTCTACGTATGTTGGATGTTCATTTGTGTCTGTGTGACTGTCAGTGTGTTTGTCCTCGGTAGATGCTGGAGAAGGACCCTGTGTTGTGCCAGGAAAGAATGCTGTTTGAGCTCTTTGTCAATGACAGTGACAAGTTGCAGCATTGTTTGGCACAGCTTGCGGTGCAAGTCAACGCCCTGGCCTCAGCAGCCAGTGCTACCCCACACATTTGAACTCTATTCAAAGTGTTTGTATTCACAACCCAACAACCGTTTGGACTGCAATAAACAGGATCAATTTGTGTACACATGTATTTCGTGTGTGATACCATTGCAAGGCACAAGCTCAGTCAAATAGAATGTGTATTATTTCTACTTGAAGGAATAAATATTATGCACAAGTTTTGTTGTGAGCGGTGTATACATATGCACAATTACACATACGTACATGTTCATCAGTGATAATGTTATAATATTGGCAGTTAAAGCGTTGGCAGTCATCTTCTCTCGTCTTGCCTCATCTTGCCTCATCTTGTCTCATCTTGTCTTACCTCATTTTAGTTCATATTGACTCATCTTCTCTCATCTTGCCTCATCTTGCCTCATCTTGTCTCATCTTGCTTCATCTTGTCTCATCTTACCTCGTCTTATCTCATCATGCCTCATCTTGCTTCATCTTGTCTCATCTTGTCTCATCTTGCCTCATCTTGCCTCATCTTGCCTCATCTTGTCTCATCTTGTCTCGTCTTGCTTCATCTTGTCTCATCTTACCTTGTCTTGTCTCATCTTGCCTCATCTTGTCTCATCTTGTCTCGTCTTGCTTCATCTTGTCTCATCTTACCTTGTCTTGTCTCATCTTGTCCTATCTTGCCTCATCTTGTCTCATCTTGCCTCATCTTGCCTCATCTTGTCTCATCTTGTCTCGTCTTGCTTCATCTTGTCTCATCTTACCTCGTCTTGTCTCATCTTGCCTCATCTTGCTTCATCTTGTCTCATCTTGTCTCATCTTGCCTCATCTTGCCTCATCTTGCTTCATCTTCCTCATCTTGTCTCGTCTTGCTTCATCTTGTCTCATCTTACCTCGTCTTGTCTCATCTTGCCTATTCTTGCTTCATCTTGTCTCATCTTGTATCATCTTGCCTCATCTTGTCTCATCTTGCTTCATCTTGTCTCATCTTGCTTCATCTTGTCTCGTCTTGCTTCGTCTTGTCTCATCTTGCCTGATCTTGCCTGATCTTCTCTCATCTTGCCTCATCTTGTCTCATCTTGCCTCATCTTGCCTCATCATGTCTCGTCTTGCTTCATCTTGTCTCATCTTGCCTCATCTTGTCTCATCTTGCCTCATCTTGCTTCATCTTGTCTTATATTGCCTCATGTTGCCTCATCTTGCTTCATCTTGCTTCATCTTGTCTCATCTTGCCTCATCTTGACTCATCTTCTCTCGTATTGCGTCATCTTGTCTCATCTTACCTCATTTTAACTCATCTTGTCTCATCTTGCCTCATCTTGCCTCATCGTGCCTCATCTTGTCCTATCTTGCCTCATCTTCTCTCATCTTGTCTCATCTTGCCTCATCTTGTCTCATCTTGTCTCGTCTTGCTTCATCTTGTCTCATCTTACCTTGTCTTGTCTCATCTTGCCTCATCTTGTCTCATCTTGTCTCGTCTTGCTTCATCTTGTCTCATCTTACCTTGTCTTGTCTCATCTTGCCTCATCTTGCTTCATCTTGCCTCATCTTGTCTCATCTTGCCTCATCTTGTCTCATCTTGTCTCATCTTGTCTCATCTTGCCTCATCTTGCCTCATCTTGCTTCATCTTTTCTCGTCTTGCTTCGTCTTGCCTCATCTAGTCTCAGCTTGCCTCATCTTGTCTCATCTTACCTTGTCTAGCCTCATCTTGCCTCATCTTGCCTCATCTTGTCTCATCTTGCCTCATCTTGTCTCATCTTGCTTCATCTTGTCTCGTCTTGCTTCATCTTGCTTCATCTTGTCTCATCTTGCGTCATCTTGTCTCATCTTGTCTCATCTTGCCTCATCTTGTCTCATCTTGCCTCATCTTGCCTTATCTTGTCTCATCTTGTCTCGTCTTGCTTCGTCTTGTCTCGTCTTGCCTCATCTTGCCTCATCTTGCCTCATCTTGCTTCATCTTGCCTCATCTTGTCTCATCTTGCCACATCTTGTCTCATCTTGCCTCATCTTTCCTCATCTAGTCTCATCTTGCTTCATCTTGCCATATCTTGTCTCATCTTGCCTCATCTTGTCTCATCTCACCTCATCTTATCTCATCTTGCCTCATCTTGCCTCATTTGTCTCATCTTGTCTCGTCTTGCTTCATCTTGTCTCATCTTGCCTCATCTTGTCTCATCTTGCCTCATCTTGCTTCATCTTGTCTTATCTTGCCTCATGTTGCCTCATCTTGCTTCATCTTGCTTCATCTTGTCTCAACTTGCCTCATCTTGTCTCATCTTGTCTCATCTTGCCTCATCTTGTCTCATCTTGTCTCATCTTGTCTCATCTTGCCTCATCTTGCCTCATCTTGCTTCATCTTTTCTCGTCTTGCTTCGTCTTGTCTCATCTTGCCTTATCTTGTCTCAGCTTGCCTCATCTTGTCTCAACTTGCCTTGTCTAGTCTCATCTTGCCTCATCTTGCCTCATCTTGTCTCATCTTGCCTCATCTTGCTTCATCTTGCCTCATATTGCTTCATCTTGCTTCATCTTGTCACATCTTGCCTCGTCTAGCCTCATCTTGCCTCATCTTGCCTCATCTTGCCTAATCTTATGTCATCTTGTCTCATCTTGCTTCATCTTGCCTCATCTTGACTCATCTTGCCTCATCTTGTCTCATCTTGCCTCGTCTAGCCTCATCTTGTCTCATCTTGTCTCATCTTGCTTCATCTTGTCTCGTCTTGCTTCATCTTGTTTCATCTTACCTCGTCTTGTCTCATCTTGCCTGATCTTGTCTCATCTTGTCTCAACTTGTCTCATCTTGCCTCATCTTGCCTCATCTTGTCTCATCTTGTCTCATCTTGCTTCATCTTGTCTCGTCTTGCTTCATCTTGTCTCATCTTACCTCGTCTTGTCTCATCTTGCCTGATCTTGTCTCATCTTGCCTCATCTTGTCTCATCTTGCTTCATCTTGTCTCATCTTACCTCGTCTTGTCTCATCTTGCCTCATCTTGTCTCATCTTGCCTTATCTTGTATCATCTTGCCTAATCTTATCTCATCTTGTCTCATCTTGCCTCATCTTGCCTCATCTTGTCTCATCTTGCCTCGTCTAGCCTCATCTTGCCTCATCTTGCCTTATCTTGTCTCATCTTGCCTCATCTTGTCTCAACTTGTCTCATCTTGTCTCATCTTGCATCATCTTGTCTCATCTTGCTTCATCTTGTCTCGTCTTGCTTCGTCTTGTCTCATCTTGCCTGATCTTGCCTGATCTTCTCTCATCTTGCCTCATCTTGTCTCATCTTGTCTCGTCTTGCTTCATCTTGTCTCATCTTACCTCGTCTTGTCTCATCTTGCCTTGTCTTTTCTCATCTTGTCTCATCTTGCCTCATCTTGTCTCATCTTGCTTCATCTTTTCTCGTTTTGCTTCGTCTTGTCTCAACTTGCCTCATCTTGTTTCATCTTGCCTCATCTAGTCTCATCTTGTCTCATCTTGTCTCATCTTGCCTCATCTTGTCTCAACTTGTCTCATCTTGTCTCATCTTGCATCATCTTGCCTCATCTTGCCTCATCATGTCTCGTCTTGCTTCATCTTGTCTCATCTTGCCTCATCTTGTCTCATCTTGCCTCATCTTGCTTCATCTTGTCTTATATTGCCTCATGTTGCCTCATCTTGCTTCATCTTGCTTCATCTTGTCTCATCTTGCCTTGTCTTTTCTCATCTTGTCTCATCTTGCCTCATCTTGTCTCATCTTGCTTCATCTTTTCTCGTTTTGCTTCGTCTTGTCTCAACTTGCCTCATCTTGTTTCATCTTGCCTCATCTAGTCTCATCTTGTCTCATCTTGCCTCATCTTGTCTCATCTTGCTTCATCTTTTCTCGTCTTGCTTCGTCTTGTCTCATCTTGCCTCATCTTGTCTCATCTTGCCTTATCTTGTCTCATATTGCCTCGTCTAGTCTCATCTTGCCTCATCTTGCCTCATCTTGCCTCATCTTGCCTCATCTTGTCTCATCTTGTCTCATCTTGCCTCATCTTGCTTCATCTTGCTTCATCTCGTCACATCTTGCCTCGTCTAGCCTCATCTTGCTTCATCTTGCCTCATCTTGTATCATCTTGCCTAATCTTATCTCATCTTGTCTCATCTTGCCTCATCTTGTCTCATCTTGTCTCATCTTGCCTCGTCTAGCCTCATCTTGCCTCATCTTGCCTCATCTTGCCTCATCTTGCCTCATCTTGTCTCAACTTGTCTCATCTTGTCTCATCTTGCATCATCTTGTCTCATCTTGCTTCATCTTGTCTCGTCTTGCTTCGTCTTGTCTCATCTTGCCTGATGTTGCCTCATCTTGTCTCATCTTGCCTGATCTTGTCTCATCTTGTCTCATCTTGCCTCATCTTGTCTCATATTGCCTCATTTTGTCTCATCTTGCCTCATCTTGCCTCATCTTGTCTCATCTTGTCTCGTCTTGCTTCATCTTGTCTCGTCTTTTCTCATCTTGCTTAATCTTGTCTCGTCTTGCTTCGTCTTGTCTAGTCTTGCCTCATCTTGCCTCATCTTGCCTCCTCTTGCTTCATCTTGCCTCATCTTTTCTCGTCTTGCTTCGTCTTGTCTCATCTTGCCTCATCTTATCTCATCTTGCCTTATCTTGTCTCATCTTGCCTCGTCTTGCCTCGTCTAGTCTCATCTTGCCTCATCTTGCCTCATCTTGCCTCATCTTGCCTCATCTTGTCTCATCTTGTCTCATCTTGCCTCATCTTGCTTCATCTTGCTTCATCTCGTCACATCTTGCCTCGTCTAGCCTCATCTTGCTTCATCTTGCCTCATCTTGTATCATCTTGCCTAATCTTATCTCATCTTGTCTCATCTTGCCTCATCTTGTCTCATCTTGCCTCGTCTAGCCTCATCTTGCCTCATCTTGCCTCATCTTGCCTCATCTTGCCTCATCTTGTCTCAACTTGTCTCATCTTGTCTCATCTTGCATCATCTTGTCTCATCTTGCTTCATCTTGTCTCGTCTTGCTTCGTCTTGTCTCATCTTGCCTGATGTTGCCTCATCTTGTCTCATCTTGCCTGATCTTGTCTCATCTTGTCTCATCTTGCCTCATCTTGCCTCATCTTGTCTCATATTGCCTCATTTTGTCTCATCTTGCCTCATCTTGCCTCATCTTGTCTCATCTTGTCTCGTCTTGCTTCATCTTGTCTCGTCTTTTCTCATCTTGCTTAATCTTGTCTCGTCTTGCTTCGTCTTGTCTAGTCTTGCCTCATCTTGCCTCATCTTGCCTCCTCTTGCTTCATCTTGCCTCATCTTATCTCATCTTGCCTGATCTTGTCTCATCTTGCCTCATCTTGCCTCATCTTGCCTCATCTTGTCTAATCTTGTCTCATCTTGACTCATCTTGCCTCATCTTGTCTCATTTTCTACCTCAACCCTAAAGCTAAAACAAAACATCAGCCCTCCCTATGCGGTGGGGGGGGGGGGAGGGAGAGTGAGACCATGACAGTCACTGCATTACTGCATTGGTAGTCAATGAAGGATGGTAGTCAATTTATGAAATAATTATAGTTTTGATGGAATATTGTAACTTCTGGGGTAGTAAATTAGAAAACAGTTTAAATGTTTCAGAGCAACTTTTATAACAGTTTATAGTTACTGTATAGTATTCACAAATTCTATGCCACTAAACGTTGGCGTATACTACTACGAAACTACAATGAGCAAGTGGTGCAAATTGGGGCACAATTCAGCAATACAAACTTGTGCAAGGTCACAACTAGTTCGCCATGGCCAATTGTACTTTGTTGACGTAAAGTGCCAACTTGCAACCGACACTTGCACACAATTGTGTTTGTGCGGCCATGTTTTGTGTATTCACCTTTAGGGGTGACTACTAACATATAATTAAGTGTCCACTCGAGCTCATCAAAGTGACGTCACAGCCACAGTGGAGACCAAGGGAGACCAAGGGAGACCAGCTGAGACCAAGGGAGACCAGTGGAGACCAAGGGAGACCGGTGAAGACCAAGGGGGACCAGTGGAGACCAAGGGAGACCGGTGAAGACCAAGGGAGACCAGCGGAGACCAAGGGAGTCAATAGAGAGAATAAAGAGTGTCAATAGCTATATACTTAACCTAGTACGGAATGGGTACATTCCATAACACACTATATGGCTAAATACGTACAAAATAATATTTAATGGAAGCTGTTATTGAAAAACACTAATATAATTATATAGTCATATTCTGTGAGTCGTGAACACTAACATACACGCTAAAACATTACTAGATAAAAGAGTGAAATAAAAAATCTATGAATGGATTCTTGTCTCCTTCAACGGATGTTTGTGGAGTTGTCATAGAGTTGTTTGTAGACTCTCTCAAGGGTCTCATCAAAGACTACTCTGTTGGGCTTGCCAGTGTACTCCGCCATTCGTTCGGACCAGTAGTCGCTGTCACTGATCTTGACCGTGGCACTGCAGAAGGGAATGGTGAGGAGGAATGTGAAGAACAAGACCAAGCATCCGAGAGGTGAAGCATCTTGTGGCAAACTTGTTCTTCCATGGTTGAAGTCAGTGATGGAAGGAATCAGTGATAGAAATGTACAATGGTGGGTGACAGACAGATGGTTGACACAAGATGGAATAGTGAGATGGAGTGGTGGGCCGATGAATGATCCATGCATAAGGGAATGATGGGAAATTGATAATGAAATGTTTTAATGATGGAAGACAAGTGATGAATGATGCAAGATGGATGGCAAGTAACTCACCTCCTCCTGTTAGCACGCTCCTGGAAAGATTGATTCACTAGTTCCCTTTCAGCCGCCAAAGATGCTCTGCAAAACACACACAATACAATTACTGGAAGGCACCAACAAACACACTGATATAATGCCACTTCACCAGTGACACACACACACACACACACACACACACACACACACACACACACACTGAAGTAGTCCACAAATGTACCTTAGTCTCTCCACCTCTCCACTGAGGTCATCCTCCCCAATGCTCTCTGCATGATGCTGTACAGGTTGAGGAGAATCAGGTAAACAGACTGACACATGAGACGAATGCAGTCACCAAACAATCTCACCACAGCAAACAGCACACAAACATGGCCGCCTCAGTGAGCCAAACTTCCCCACTCACCGTGCACTCACAACACTCATCCATCAATCTGCTGATCCTCTCACGGATAGCGTGTGATGGGCTGAGGGACCTGCCCTGACGTAGGTTCCCTGCTTGTTCCTGCAGCCCACTACTACTGAATCCTCCAGCACCGTTTGACTCTGCCAAGGTGGGATCGCGACGGAGAGAGCTGTGCAGAGACTGCCTAGCGGAGGATGATGGTTGTGGGCTGTATGCTAGCTGATCCACAGCGACCTGCTTTCTAAGTGAGGATGGGAGGGAGTGAGCTTCATGGTGGGTTGAATGGGTTAAATTCCCTGCAGTGTAAGCTTCTCCATTCATCAAGGTCGACCTCCGTAGGTGGTCCTCATACAATTCAGAGAAGGTAGGCTGTTGACGTGGGAGGGGTCGTCTCGAGGAGGAAGGCTGGCTAGAGCTTGCATTTGCTGTGTACGCACTCCTTTGGTTATCCGAGAGGGTTGCCAAGGGTGACGAGGGGTACCCCATTCTAGTGGTGGTGTAGGAGTGGTTCTGTGATGCCTTTTTTGGAAAGTCTCTCTTTGAAATCAGATCTTCTGTGACGTGTCTCACAACAAATGGTGGACGTTCATCTTCTGCAACAGGCCCACTGTCCACAAAAGAACGACAGTTACTGCTATCTACGTCTTCTCTCTCAGATAAGACGGACTGGTCCATGGCAGTCTTCCTCGGACAGCACTCGTAGCAGTGTGGCCCTGAGTGCGACAAACTCTGTGTGTCTGGTTGTTGCAATGAGTGTGACCTATTCGGCTTGTATCTGACCTGCTTGGTTGGTTTCACCTTGGAGTCACTGGTGGCCTCGTCCTTTCCCAGGGGCGTGTGGAGTACACCAGGAGTGCTGTCTTGACTGGAGTCGGACAGACCATCCGGCCGGAGCATGCTGCGTATCAGAGGTCCACCAGGCATCCTTCCTCCACTGGGTGTGTGCACTAGTGAAACCGGCCTTCTGGAAGTGCT
>OZ025886.1:5676002-5691002 GCA_964019415.1 Ianthella basta
CACACACACACACACACACCACACACACACAGGAGGGACCCTGTACGACTACCTCCAGCATAGAAATGGCCACCTGTTGGAGGAGGAGCACATCTTACAGATCTTTGCACAGATTGTGGCCGCCCTCTACCACGTCCACTCCCTCAACATCCTCCATCGTGATCTAAAGACTCAGAATATCATGCTGAGCAAAAGGAGGAATGTCATCAAGGTTGGGGACTTTGGCATCTCTAAAGTGCTCTCCAGCAAGATAACCTCAGCACACACAGTAAGTGGTACCAGGGGAGGGGGGTGTAAGGAGGAGGAGGAGAGGAGGACAGTAGAGGGGATGAGGGGAGGGGGAGGGGTGGGAGGATGAGGGGAGGGGGAGGGGTGGGAGGATGAGGGGAGGACATACGTACTTGTGTGTTGTGTGAGTAACTAGGCATTCTTTCTTGTCTGCAGATTGTGGGAACTCCGAGTTACATCTCTCCTGAAATATGCGAGGGACGACGGTAGGCTTCACCCTCAGATGTGCACACATACACAACACACACTCACTCTCACTCTCACACGCAGTGTCACACAGCACGAGACTCATGCTTGGTCTGCCGAATAGCTTAATGTTGTGCTCTCAATGTTCTTTACTAGTTACAACAAGAAATCTGACATCTGGGCCCTGGGCTGTCTCCTGTACGAGCTGACTATGTTGCATAAGGCATTTGAGGCAACAGTGAGTCTGCACCTGATACACATCCATGTGCGTGTGCACGTGTTTGCTTGTGTTTTGTGTGCGTAGATCTGACGATGTGTGTACCTGTATGTGTGTATGCTTTGTGTGTGTGTGTGTGTGATGCTGCTTAATCTGATCTTTGTACCTGTGTATGTGTGTGTGCGGTTCAGAATGTCCCTGCGTTAGTAATGAAGATAACACAGGGGTCAGTAAAGCCAATTGATAAGCGGTTCAGTAAGGTATGTGCTACTGCACGCACATGCACACAAACACACGCACACACACACACACAAACACACACACACACACACACACACACACACGCACACAACACACACACACACACACACACACACATTCTCACTCACTAGTATCAAAGACTACAATATGATTGTAACGTATCTTCGTATGTAACAGAACCATAAAGCAAAGGACACTGCATTAAGTCTGCCACCTTACTTGTTCAAGTCAAGCCTTCCTCCTAGAGTACACACCACATGTGTGCTGTGGTCTCTCATGTCCAGGGCCTGCAGAGTCTAATCACACGTACGCTCAGTCTGAAGCCAGACGACCGACCCAGCATTGAGCAGATCATGGCTGACCCCATCACTGTCAATGCAGTCGTCAACCTGTACACCGATATCGGTCGTCTCCCATACACCCGCCCCAAGCAGCCTCCCATAACAGGGAGTGCAGGGAAGAAGAAAGCAATGCTGGTGGGAAAAGGAGCTCGACAGAGGTCCTTCTTTGAGGACTGTTGTGCTGAGGATGAGGAGGTGAGCCGTCTGTCTTGTATGTGCCTGACAGTGTGTTCTTAGAAGGGAAGAGATTGGAGAGTGCTCTTGGCATGCAAGGAAACTGAATTGGCAGAGCATGTGTTATTCTTTAGGAGGCATCTCCTTTGCCTCTCTACTACTGTTTGCTGTACTGTGCTGCTGTGAACATCACACAGTATTCTTTCAACATTATCACAATTTATTACCTATCTTGTATGTTAATGTCTTCAAATTCAAATTTCTACCTTATGATCTACTTCACTGACCTGACATTAATACGACCCTGCCTTGTACATACGTAGCAGAGGTAACTGTTGTGGCCCTTGTTTCTGCAGACTCTTGTCCGTGGTCCGAAGCCGAGGGTGTTTGTGTGGGGCTCGGGCATCACCTTCCCCATGCTCCTCCCTCCAGTAGCCAACTCCAACGTCATACAAGTGGCTGTGGGCAGGACCAAGAGGGCGGGAGTCACTGATGATGGGAAGGTAGTCATGTGGGAGGTAAGTACAGTGTAGAAAGCCTACACCACACTGGTTCACACACACAGTCTGACTCCGCACATGCTGTAGGGGGACCGCTGGTGTAGTGGAAGGGAAGTAGCATTGTTCTCTCTAAGCTGTTTTTTACTCCTTTAAAAACTCTTCTTGAGGTCTTCACACATGAGCATAGACACACGCACACCACACACACACCACACACACACACACACACACACACACACGCATACACACTTTATTTACAACTGTGGGGTGGAAAGAATACAACTTACGGTACACACACTTTTGAAATGTATAAACACGTCCTCTATGAATCTCTTTATACCTCTCTCCCCCTCTCCCCAGGCTTCATCTGGAGTGTTTGGCACCAGCACCTTCTCAACTCTTGGGCTCACCAGGAAAACGAAGGTGACAGAACCACCGACGTTTGTTGCCCGCACTTTTGACAGCCTGGCTGACGTCACTGTGACCAAGGTGGTGTGTGGAGACCTGTTCACGGCCTGTCTGACTGGTGAGCCGGCCGCTGTCAGTCACTGGGTACCGGTCTTGTGTGGTCAGCATCTGCTTTGGGGTACCTCATGAATTGGATGCCATGTATGCATTACGTTATTGGGTTTCATTCCCAGACCGAGGTATTGTCATGACATTTGGAAGTGGGAGTAGTGGATGCTTGGGACATGGGAACTTTGAGGACAACTCCAATGTGAGTGTGATTACAAGCACTTGTGCATTTGTGTGTGTCCTTGCATTGTACATACGTATCTGTGTTGTCACATTTTGTAGCCTCGAATCATCGAGTCCATTATTGGTTACGAGGCGGTTGATATCGCTTGCGGGGCTCACCACGTAATGGCCCTTATGTCAGAAGGCCAAGTGTTTGCATGGGGCAAAGGAGAAGGAGGTAACCTCTGTCCTCTTGACAGTTGTACGTATGTTTGTGTCCTTCAGTCACCCTCCATCTGCTGGTCCATGTCTCCAGGTGCACTCGGGCTGTCTTCTACAGAGAACGTTTGCTCTCCCAAGATGCTGACACTTCCAGAGGGGTTTTCAGTGTCATCCATTTTCTGTGGCCCAGATTCATCGGCGCTATTGAGTTCTTCGGGACAATTGCTTGTGTGTGGCAGTAACAGGTGTGTGTGCGTGTGTGTGTGTGTGTACGTATGCAGGGATGTACAGTATGTATGTGTGTGTGTCCATGATACGGTCACTGGGGGTTGCTACACTCAGAACAGCACTACTGTAAAGGCACTTTTTCTATTGTATTAGCACATGCAGTATGATAACCCGCAACCATCTGTATAAATACAGCACTACTATACTGTATACTATTTGATACAATGTGGTACATTGTGATACATTTCCTGTTTTAATGCAGATGTGGGAAGCTTGCGGTGAAGAAAGAGGTCCCCCAAGAACCAACACCTTTATTGCTTAGGCCAAAAGATGGGCCTTCCCCTGCAAATAGTCTATTGAGCGTGACCACAGAAATGAGCCTTTCACCTAGAAGGGAGCATACTCCTGTATTGGGTGCCGTGGCAGCCAAACCTAAAGCAGTGGCGCAATTGCTGTCTTCGCGGAAGATGAGCACTTCCATTGTCTCTTCGCTCTCCACTTCCAAAGCCGATGGCCCCGGGAGTTCCTCCAAGGAAGGGAAGGGCAGTGAAGGGACTGTCAGCAGTGACATCATCCTCTCGCTGACTGATGTCACACAGGAATTCCCCCTTGAAGATGATGACAAGATAGTCACCTTGGCCCTTGGACAAACCCACTCGGTGTTTGCTACAGGTACTGAAATGCAACTTGCTGAATCCACTCGCATCTTCGGAAGTGGCTATTTTCATCAATTCTGTGAACTCCAGTTTTGCTGACTGCATCCTAGGATTGCCTTAGTGTTACAGTCCTGTTTGTTTGTCTGTGTGTCTGTCTGTCTGTCTGTTTGCCCTGCAGCAAGGGGTAGGTGCCTAGCGTGTGGTGCAAACACCTTTGGACAATTAGGCCATTCGATGGAGGATGTCAGTGAGCCGCAATGTGTGAAGGCAGTTGTCCATGAAAATGTGGATAAGGTGTCGTGTGGTGATGCCTTTACAGTAGCCACAACAAAAGGTAAGCATGCAGGGGGAGGGAGAGGGGGAGGGGAAGGAAAGGGGGAGGGGGTGGGGAAGGTATAGGGCTGATTGTTTGAGGATGTGTGTGGTTGAAGAAACAGATGCAACACATCACATTTAAGTATCACTTCAGCAACAAGTTACCGTGTCCCTCTTTTTGGTGTTGTTGTAGATGGCCAGGTGTATACGTGGGGTAAGAGCCAGCGAGGGAGGCTGGGGAGGGAGGCTGAGGGGCCCACCCACGAGCCAAAGATGATCCTCTTTGAAGGGATGCAGACAGTCTTGTCTGTCTCTGCCGGTCATGGCATAACACTCCTCCTCACCAGAGTGACAGCCACTTCCAGCTGATGTCACAACCATGTGTCTGTCTGTCTGCCTGTGCAATGTTGTCACTTGTCACACGGTGAAGTGAATGCCTACGGCAAGCCATTACTGCATGCGTTTGGAACCCCATTGTGAACTGGACACAGTATTGCAATATCATCATATGTTCATACCTCCCTGTACTTATGTTTAGCATTCTCTTCACTGCTTGTGTGTGGCTGTGCCACTAGCATTGCAAGTACTAGTGATGTGTATCACTGTATCAGCAATGATTATATTAGTGTTGCTGGCGCCCTAATGGTGGCTAGGGCCAGGATTTAACTCCACGTGATGCATGTGGTGAAGAAAATGTAGGCAGCTGGTACAGTTGTAGTACCAGTTAATCAACTTAATGCATGCATACAGACCCGGCGACATGCGTACGCGTGTGCAGAGACATGCTGCGTGTTCTTGCGCAACCAGCGCCTGTAGCCACGTGACTACTAATTAAGAGGGGGCGGGACTAGATTTCAATTTTATTCCCTCCATTTCTACCAGGGAGGCAGCATGGCGGAGGAAGAGAAGCTCAAGAAGGAGACCAAGTCCATGCTGAGGGCTGTGCTGATATCAGCCCCCAGGGGCGTTATAGCCCGCAAACTACAGGCGGAATACGAGAGCATTACCGGTAAATCCATCCCGTACCGAAAGCTGGGCTTCTGCACTCTGGAAGAATACCTCCGATCCATTCCCGACGTGATTAGCGCCAGTGAGGGCTCCACCGGAGAGCTTACATTCTTTGGCGTGGCGGACGCGTCCACCAACCACATTGCTAAGCTGGTGTCCAAACAGAGGAAGCCCAAACTGAGTCGTGCCCACGTCCCGCCACCCCGCGCTTTTACTCCGAAGCAGAATAAGTTCTTTGGTCACCGTTCCCCTATGCGTCCCGCTGGGCCTAGCTCCGCTCGCTTCAACGACCGAGGATCACGGAGAACGCCCCTAATGGAGTCCACACGAATGGCTCCCCATTCTACCGAGTCACAAGACATGCTGTTGTCTGCGGATGGAATAGGAAACTGTAGGGATGACCTCTCCAAGGCTCACCTCGTGCCCATTAGAAGCCTCTCCAGCCAAGTCACCATATCAAAAAATAGAATGGTACGCATCACATGGACACACATGGTACTGCATGTTGCTATGGTAACAAGAGACTGCCATTTGTACCGTCCCTGCGCCACTGAAATACAATGTCAGTGTACTCGTATGCTTTACTCATTGACAGAGCCATGATTTCATCTCTGTTCTCTCACGTGGCTCAGCCAGTTTGACACGTCAGTGCCTGCTTGCTTCCCAGTGTGTATGTTTGCTACGGTTTCTACAGCGGATCAAAATTTGCACTTTGCACTTGATCACATGAAACAAATATTGGAACAGTGGATTCGCAATTGCTTCCATCGTGGACTGTCAGCACTGCACACACAAAGATGTGGTGTTTCAAATAGTGTGTTCACACGCTTGAATGCATAGTGCATTAGGTAAACGTGGCAAGCACCTTGAAATGACTGTGTTGCCTTTATTTGCTGTGGATGTGGCCACTTTCCTGTGCAGCTTAAGGTCCAAGGATATGTCTCTGGTGATCCACAGCTTAGGAACTACAAGGGACATCGGCGCTACGGGACTGTACTAGTCCGCGACTCCTTGCCCAAAGGGTTCACCATCATGTGTCTCTTCTCCACTCCAGTATGGGATCCGGTAAGAACACCTGCCTTCCACTTCACAGCGGCTTCACTAACAGTACTCATACTTTAGTGGTCTACAGTGCCACGCTATTAGCCAGTGTGGTGGGGTTCTGTATTGTTGAGTCTTCATAGCACTGGCACACAACACACACGGGTATACATTAGCTGGCAAAATGGTGCTATGGTGCCATGTTCTCAGCATCTCAACCAATGTTACAACTGTGAAGGCCTTGCCATCTGCTAGTACTGTGTGCCTGTCTGTCTGCATCGCTGTCTGTCTGTCTGTCTGTCCGTCCGTCTGTCTGTCTGTCTGTCTGTCCATCTGTCTGTCTATCTGTCCATCTGTCTGTCTGTCTGTCTGTCTGTCTGTCTGTCTATACAGAACAAGAACACTGATTTCCTCAAGTACATGTCAGACAGAGATTCTGTGGTTATATATGCATACCCTGACGTGATCAACACACCGAAGTACAACAACGGCAAGTCCGTAGCACTGCAGGTTGTTGCTGTACAAGTGAACACTAAGAGCTGCTCACCAATGACGTCTCGGCCTCAGGATTTAAGAGCCATTCTACCACCGAAACGTTCCTTCCAAGATGACCCTAATGATCTTCGACACACACTCTCCAGACCCACTGTGGAGGATGACCCAAATGACTTGAGACATGTCATTAGAAAGAATACCCCAGGGGGGGACCTGCGAATGGTCATCAATGACCAAAAGGAGCAACAGCAGTTTGGAGGTAGGGAGGTGATGTTGTCCGATGTGCCCGGCCCCACAACCTCTACGGCACCTCAGTTGCTGTCCAGTCCACTCCGGGGAGCTGAGGCCCAGCTGGAGAAGGAAGTGTATGAGGTGCGCAGTAGGTGCACTGCTGGGGGGGGGCACCCCAAGTGGTGTGTGTGTAATGTGGGCATGCTGGTGTGGTGTCTATTCAGTGTCCTGTGGGCAGAGCAACAATTGTGGGTATTGGCATTGAGTCATTAGCTATTGTGGTACTGTGTGTGTGTGTGTGCACACATGCATGCATGCGAGTTAGTCATAGTTTAAGATGAAAATGTGTGTGTGTATGTGCACTGTAGATTGTCCAGAATAGCCGTGCTGGTATGCTGTGGACACGTTTGGAGGTGTTGTACAAGAGCAAGTTCAATAGAGAACTCCCCTCAGGCATCCTGGAGCTGGCCAAGAGGATGAGGAGTGTGACAGTGGAAGAGTGAGTGTAAGGATAGGAATGAGTGTGATGATGGGAGAGTGGGTGTGAGTGAGGGGAGAGTGGGTGTGAGTGTGATGGGAGAGTGGGTGCTAGTGTGAGGGGAGAGTGGATGAGTGTGATGGGAGAGTGGGTGCGAGTGTGAGGGGAGAGTGGGTGAGTGTGATGGGAAAGTGGGTGTGAGTGTGAGGGGAGTGAGTAAAGTGCAAGAGGACTGTGTGTGCTCCACGTCATTTCTGCACTTCGCACGAATCCACTGGCTGTCAGGAGTTCACTCACTTCACTGTTCCAATAAGCGTCACATTTCTCTCCTGTAGGCTTGCTTGTGGCCTCACAGTCTACCCCGCCACCCCGCCCCCCACCACACCCCTCCTTCCCACCCCCCATCCCCCCACTGCATCTTCACTCACATCCGCTGGTTCTGATGGTTTCATGGACACTTTGCCTGCACAGACACCTTTGAAAGTTGGGTAAGTTACTGCTATACTCTGATAGTGACAGTTGTCATGGCAATGGTTGTCATGGTTATCTGTGGATACAATTTTGAATTATCAAACTGCACCCTGTCACTCTCTTTCCCTTCCTTTCATCATGTATAGTGAGACTGTTGTGTTTGTAATCACCAATGTCCGGTCTCCATCTTGTTTCTATGGTTACAAGATGGCCGACGGTGAACGGGTGAATGAGCTTATCGAAGAAGTACACAGCTTGTGCCAAGTAAGCCCCACCCCCTGAGCTCAATCAGGAGCACACTTCTACACATTGTTCTTCCCAACACTAAATATCTGCAAAATGTGCCAGCTATATAATTATAGTAAAAATGTGTTTTCATTAGTTTGGACTACTGCAGGCTCCGTTGGATTTTGTATTAGCTGCTGAGTTGGCTTATGCATCCACAGTATCCTGTGTGCTTGACTCCTGCCTCCACCCCCCCCCCCCCTCTGCTGGTGTAGGACACACCCTCCTCCGTGCCTCAAGGGGGTGTGGTCCCCGGCAGGATCTACGCTGCTCAGTTCTCAGAGGACAAGGTTTGGTACCGTGCAAAGGTTGAGAGTGTTGATGAGTGCAAGGTGTGTGGGTGTGTGTGGTGTGGGTGTGTGAGGGGTAGTGAAGTGGGCGTGAGGTTCAGTGTGGTGGGTGTGAGGGGTACTAGTGAGGTGGGTGTGAGGGGTACTAGTGAGGTGGGTGTGAGGGGTAGTGAGGTAGGTGTGATGGGTAGTGAGGTAGGTGTGAGGGGTACTAGTGAGGTGGGTGTGAGGGGTACTAGTGAGGTGGGTGTGAGGGGTACTAGTGAGGTGGGTGTGAGGGGTACTAGTGAGGTGGGTGTGAGGGGTACTAGTGAGGTAGGTGTGAGGGGTACTAGTGAGGTGGGTGTGAGGGGTACTAGTGAGGTGGGTGTGAGGGGTACTAGTGAGGTGGATGTGAGGGGTACTAGTGAGGTGGATGTGAGGGGTACTAGTGAGGTGGGTGTGAGGGGTACTAGTGAGGTGGGTGTGAGGGGTACTAGTGAGGTGGGTGTGAGGGGTACTAGTGAGGGGGGTGCGAGGGGTACTAGTGAGGTGGGTGTGAGGGGTACTAGTGAGGTGGGTGTGAGGGGTACTAGTGAGGGGGGTGCGAGGAGTACTAGTGAGGTGGGTGTGAGGGGTACTAGTGAGGTGGATGTGAGGGGTACTAGTGAGGTGGGTGTGAGGGGTACTAGTGAGGGGGGTGCGAGGGGTACTAGTGAGGTGGGTGTGAGGGGTACTAGTGAGGTGGGTGTGAGGGGTACTAGTGAGGTGGGTGTGAGGGGTACTAGTGAGGTGGGTGTGAGGGGTACTAGTGAGGTGGGTGTAGGTGGTGTGCTTGTGTGAGGTTATAGTTAGGAAGGTTCAAGTGTGTCAGTGTGTTAGTGTGGAATGGAGCTAGCCAGCCTGTTCTTTGTCTCTCTCTCCTTCCTTATGCAGGGTATCTTCAATGTGTTCTACCTCGACTTTGGCAATGAGGAAGAAGTCCCACGGGAGAGACTGCGACCGCTCAGTGCCAAGCTGTCCTCCCTGCCTCCTTTCACCGTGCAGTTAGCCCTCTCTCCAGCCGATGTCACTCCTGACCAAGGGACAGGGTGGAGTGCTGAGGCAACCAGCAAGTTCTCTGACTTGATCCTGGACAAGGAGGTCCATGCTGTCATCACCAGCTGCATCCGTAAGTGTTTAGTAGCTTGTTGTAGACTCCCACTGTCTGATCTGTACATATTGTGTATATGTGTGTATGTGTGCATTGTGTGGGTGTGTGGTATAGCTGAGGTAAGTGTGTGAGTGACGGTGTGTATCCTATTTCACTGTACAGGAGACACAAGTGGCTACAGGTATGAAGTACAGGCCAAGGACCTCCTTCCAGGCCTGGTGGAGGCCGGAATAGCAAGACTGCCTAAGCTCCAACTCCCTGTAGAAGTGCCTCTCTCCCCACCGACCCAGGCAGTAGACACTGTGAGGGATGGTAAACAGTCACCACCTCCCCTGCCCTGTGAGCAAGCTGCTCAAAGCTGTGGCTGCTTGCCTTGTGTGAGATAAGGGTTGCTCCTTCCTCCTCCAGCCATCGTTGACCTTCCAGACAAGCTTTTTGAGTGCTACCTGTCTCACGTGCTGAGCCCGGCAAGCTTCTACATTCAGAGAATAGGGACACAGTACCACGTAAGTTATGCATGTGTAAGAGGTGTGTGTGAGGTGTGCTGAGGTGTGGTGAGGTGTGTGTGAGGTGTGTGAGGTGTGCTGAGGTGTGCTGAGGTGTGTGTGAGGTGTGTGAGGTGTGCTGAGGTGTGTGAGGTGTGCTGAGGTGTGCTGAGGTGTGTGTGGTGTGTGTGAGGTGTGTGTGAGGTGTGCGCAAGGTGTGGTGAGGTGTGTGTAGTGTGGGGAGGACAATGTGCGTGGATAGGGGTGATTGTCTGTTGTTTGCACCCTATGGACCAAAACCATGTGTGGCGGTGTTTGTACGGTACTTACGTATGCACATGTATGAAGGGGAATGTAGATATATTATGGGTATTAGCTGAATGCCCACCCTTCGGGTGGGTTCCCAGCATATCGTTTAAAATTGGAGTGTTTAACCAATCAAAACCGTCCATTTAATTGGGAGCATTCCGCAGACTCGCTCTGTAAAACTCCGTGCGTACAGAACTTACTAATGTTAATCCATTTCGGGTAAAGGAGTTCAGGGACGAAGGGGCTAACCACCTTAGGTCACCCCCGTATTGCCATGATATGCTCTTCCACGTTTGGCGAAGATTGGTGAAAAATTGAAGGAGGAGTTCGTGCACAACCAAATGCGATCTTTCTCTACCTCTTAGATATGGCGGTGACCGTAAAAGTGGCAAGAACTCGGACGGAACGACCTTAAACCAAATTTCGGCTCGGCAAGGTTACTCACAGTACGCCTCTTCGTAATCCTACCAAGTTTCGTGACGTTTCGTCCAGAATTGAAGGAGAATGTCCCGGACAATGAAATGTGCGCTACGTTTATTATAATAAGATTAGGTGTGAGAGGTGTCAGTGTGGATGTGGTGTGATTGTCTGTTCTTACCCACTTGTAGAAAGAACTGGAGTCACTGGAGCAAGGCATGACCATGCATTATGCACGAAATAGGCCAGGTGAGACAACTGTAGTCTCATTCATATTACAGTATTGTTTCACATTTGGTCATCCTCAATTAATCCTGCTTGAAACATGCAAGTATAATGGCCATTGTTGTAGTCAGGTACTTTCACTCTCTCTCTCTCATCGTCTGTACTCACTCGTAGTCCCTGTCCAGAAGCCCAAGGAAGGCTCTCTTGTTGCCCTGCGTAGTGTGGAGGAAGACGGGTCCACTTACTGGTACAGGGCCAAGGTACGAGCTAACCTGCCCCAGGAGGGCAAGGTGGAACTAAAGCTAGTAGACTATGGCAACACCGATGTGGTGGAGGCGAAGGATGTGATGCTGCTACCGAGCACGTTCTACCAGCTTCCGTTTCAAGCCATCCACTGCTGCCTTCGTGGTCTGTCGGACTTCCTTGAGTCACCAAAGATCTATGAGACATTCATGGAGTACCAGCTGCAGGATAAGGCTCTCACTGCCAAAGTAGTGACAAGGTATTTACACATAGTCTGTGTATAAGTGGGTATTGTGTGTAGTTGTGTGCTAGAAGTGTAGTTTACTGTATGTTTATTTTCTGCTTTGACATGTGCACACACACACATCACACAAACACACACACACACACACACACACACGCACACGCACACGCACACACACACACAACACACACATACACACAGCCCTGGGACTCGCATTACTCTGGAACTAATTGACCAGGAGAACATTGAAAAGGGCAGTATCAATGTCCAACTCATGAACCTGGGAACACCCATCTCTCAGCTGTTGCCTGCACTGCCCAGTGTGAGTCTGCTGCTGTGACAACATGTAACAATGACATAATAGGACTCTTCACCTATTGGCTTTGGAAGTCTTGTTTTGTCCTTCAGTGTCCTCCACCCTCTGCTTCATCTGCCGCTCCAGGTGGGAGAGAGGGTGAGTGTGAATGTGACTGACATCAGTGCTGAGGGTGTGGTCTCTGTGCAGCTCCATGGCCCAAGTCTTCCTCACCTGGACGACCTCATGAAGCTAATCAATGCACAATACAGCCAGGTACGAACTCCACCTTCTCCTTTGTCTTATCTGCCACCCCACCTCCTGCCCTCCCTCCCCTTCCCTTCTCCTTTTCCCATCCCTTCTCCCCTATCCATTTCCCTCTCCACCCCTCCTGTCCTTCCCACCCTTACTTTCTCTCCCTTTACTCCTCCCCACCCATCTCTCTCCTCTACACACCGCAGAAGTCCACTGCTACCAGTTTTGTTCAGGATGTTGCTGAAGGGATGCTGTGCTGTGCCAAGTACGACAGTGAATGGTACCGTGTGAAGGTGCTCAAGGTGGAAGAGGAGAGTGTTCATGTGGAGTACACCGACTCTGGGAAGACGGCAACCTTGGAGAGGAGAGACCTGCGGAAGCAGTTGGAGGATAGGTTGTTTGGTCTTCCACCTCAGGCTGTCAAGTGCAAGCTGGCTGATCTGCCACCACCTAACGTGAGTCATGTGATGGTCATGTGACATCATGTGATAATTATATGATGTGGCCATGTTTGCATGTTGTGTATAGGGAGAATGGAGGGAAACGGCTGTATCAGTATTTTGGGACTCAGTGGGCGATTGTTTGAATGAAATTGAGGTAAGTGACATATACATGCCACACAATGTGTTAGTTGTCACTGGAATGACGACGTGTGTGTAGGTTGTGTCATCCTCATCGGGCGAGCTGCCTCTGGTACGGATGTGGTGCAAAGCGGAAGATGGAGAGGAACAGGACGCGTCTGCTCTGTTGTGTGCACAGCCAGAGGCATTTGGGTTGGTGCGCAGAGGGATGTACTGGACTTGACATGCAGTGATCATGCATAGCCCCAAGTACGTAGTGCTAGCTACAGCAGGTCCTCATTGAGTGACAGTTAACTGCCAATACACTGAGTCAGGCTTGGTTGAATGTAGATGCCCTTAATTGTACTATTACTTGCAGTAGTGGGTGGATTCCCTTTGTGTGTGCGTATCTCTACACATGCTTCTGCGTGCACTGTCCTCTCTTGCAGCCTCCCTCCTGTTCAGCAAGAATCATCCTCAGACCAGGCAGATCGGACTGACCCTTATGAAGACTTTACATTTGAAACGGACACAACAGGGGAAGAAGATGAGGCAGAGGGTGCTGTTAGCGACGGTGCAAATAAGATTGGACTGTTTAATGTGGCAGAGGTGAAGAGATTTGTGGGTCATCTAGCCCCTCCTGAAATGGTGAAAGAGACATTTGTACCTGCTTATGTCAGTTACGTCAGCTCACCGACTGACTTCTGGGTAAGAATGTGAGAAGTGCGTGTTTGTGTAGATATGTTTGTGTGAGTGATAAATGTGTGATGTGTAATTTTGTGTATTAATGTTGTTTTCTACTCCACAGCTTGCGACTTGCACTTTGGACAAAGAGTACAAGCGGTTCCAAGCTGCACTGGAAGCATACTGTAATCATGCCTCCAGAGTGGATGCTGCCTCACTGACGGAAGACGCAGTGTTTTCTGTGAAGAAGAACAATGCAGGAGAGTGGGCTCGAGCACGAAGAGTGGACCAGACACAGGTCAGCTGAGGGGAGACCTGTCCTTGTGCTCCCAGTGCACCTATCTTTGCCTCCCACCTCCTGTTCAGGCCTTCCTCATAGACAGCGGTGGCTTGCTCGTGTTGAGTGGACATGTGTGTGTGCTGCTTCCCCCAGTGCTGAGCCAGGTACCACCTCTGGCTGTGCGGTGTTCTCTTTGTGGTGAGTGAGCAAGTGTCTTGCATGAACCACTTGCTGCCACAAAACACTGACTATGCGTGCTACAGTCACTGTAGTGACAATGACACTGTGTACATATTGACCCTGAACTGAATTTCTTCATCCAGGTCTTAAGCCAGACAGTGCTGGGCACTGGAGCCAAATGGCAGTGGCTAAGTTCAGTGAAATGGTGGAGAGGCATAATCTGTGTGTGTTGGCTGTCGGGATACAGAAGGAGGGGGAGCGGAGGCGACACCTTGTGGAGCTGGTCGACACGGCAACCCCTGATGGAAGTGATTTTATCATCTCTTACCAACTAGTGGAAATGGGACTTGCTGTCTCAACTTTACCAAAATCACTTTCTTACTGGTAATGTTGCTAGCTACATTCATGTTACTTTTTGTTTGTTGCTGCTGACTTTTGTGTGTGGTTGAGTTATGTATTCCTGTACAGAAACTCATCTCTATTCTTGACACCTTTGGGACAGTTTGGGGCAGGTCCAAGTGTACTGATTAGAGAGGTGTCCTCATTTCATAGGTAGTTCGTACACGTCTCTGTGTAGCTGGAACAGTAGGCTCTGTCCTGATTAGAGATGTCCTGAATTCAGGTAGTACACTGTATGCAGACACAATATTGATGAACAGCTGCGCATTCCCATGTGACTGTCATGTGACTGCCATGCTGGTAGATATACACATACTTGATATCTAGTCTCATATAGCCAGACCACCATTTTGTGGGCGGAGTCTACAAATGGTCCGGCTGCACACCACTTGATACCTACATATGCAACCATACCAAGCACATACATTGACAACACTGTAAAGGATGGAGGATGACATACAGCTAGGCCACTCTCTGCACTGATGAATAGTGCTGTGTTTCACAACTTATATGCAACAACTTCAACACCCATTCATTCACCTTGAATTTACATTCCGCTTGATATATGGGATTGAGTATAAAGAAATTATTATAACTCTGTTTTTGCAGTTAAAATAATCACCTTGTATTTTAGCATAATTATATATATACTACTTGAAACAAGCCAATACAAGGTGGCGATAAGATGAAGATAGTGGACAGAGTGATCAATGAGTACAGGTTGTGCAACTGACATGCATCAAAATTTGCACAGAAAGTCTACAAGGAAATGTGTGTGTGTGTCTGTAACTCCAAAGGGGACACAACCTTCAAGTTACAATTCCTTTGCCACTTCCTCAGAGTTCTCCACCACATCTGAAAGAAAAAACTAGTGTATAGTAACTAGTGTATTCCTTTAGAGAGACACTAGCTGCAAGGCCCCTGCAT
>OZ025886.1:5696002-5708502 GCA_964019415.1 Ianthella basta
GGCTGCTTGCCTTGTGTGAGATAAGGGTTGCTCCTTCCTCCTCCAGCCATCGTTGACCTTCCAGACAAGCTTTTTGAGTGCTACCTGTCTCACGTGCTGAGCCCGGCAAGCTTCTACATTCAGAGAATAGGGACACAGTACCACGTAAGTTATACATGTGTAAGAGGTGTGTGTGAGGTGTGTGTGAGGTGTGGTGAGGTGTGTGTGAGGTGTGTGTGAGGTGTGTGTGAGGTGTGTGTGAGGTGTGTGTGAGGTGTGCTGAGGTGTGTGTGAGGTGTGCTGAGGTGTGTGTGAGGTGTGTGAGGTGTGGTGAGGTATGCTGAGGTGTGTGTGAGGTGTGTGTGAGGTGTGTGTGAGGTGTGCGTGAGGTGTGCGTGAGGTGTGAGGTGTGTGTGAGGTGTGTGTGAGAGGTGTGCATGAGGTGTGTGTGTGAGGTGTCCGTAGTGTAGGGAGGGCAATGTGCGTGGATAGGGGTGATTGTCTGTTGTTTGCACCCTATGGACCAAAACCATGTGTGGCGGTGTTTGTACAGTACTTACGTATGCACATGTATGAAGGGGAATGTAGATATATTATGGGTATTAGGTGTGAGAGGTGTCAGTGTGGATGTGGTGTGATTGTCTGTTCTTACCCACTTGTAGAAAGAACTGGAGTCACTGGAGCAAGGCATGACCATGCATTATGCACGAAATAGGCCAGGTGAGACAACTGTAGTCTCATTCATATTACAGTATTGTTTCACATTCGTTCATCCTCAATTAATCCTGCTTGAAGCATGCAAGTATAATGGCCATTGTTGTAGTCAGGTACTTTCACTCTCTCTCTCTCATCGTCTGTACTCACTCGTAGTCCCTGTCCAGAAGCCCAAGGAAGGCTCTCTTGTTGCCCTGCGTAGTGTGGAGGAGGACGGGTCCACTTACTGGTACAGGGCCAAGGTACGAGCTAACCTGCCCCAGGAGGGCAAGGTGGAACTAAAGCTAGTAGACTATGGCAACACCGATGTGGTGGAGGCAAAGGATGTGATGCTGCTACCGAGCACGTTCTACCAGCTTCCGTTTCAAGCCATCCACTGCTGCCTTCGTGGTCTGTCGGACTTCCTTGAGTCACCAAAGATCTATGAGACATTCATGGAGTACCAGCTGCAGGATAAGGCTCTCACTGCCAAAGTAGTGACAAGGTATTTACACATAGTCTGTGTATAAGTGGGTATTGTGTGTAGTGTGTGCTAGTAGTGTAGCTTACTGTATGTTTATTTCCTGCTTTGACACACACACACACACACACACACACACACACACACACACACACACACACACACACACACACACACACACACACACACAACACACACACATGCAACATACACATATGCACACACTCACACCACACACACCACACACACCACACACACATACACCACACACACACACACACACACACACACACACACCACACACACACACACGCACACACACGCCACACCACACACACACACCACACACACACCACACGCACACACACACACACACACACACACACACACACACACACAACACACACACACATACACACAGCCCTGGGACTTGCATTACTCTGGAACTAATTGACCAGGAGAACATTGATAAGGGCAGTATCAATGTCCAACTCATGAACCTGGGAACGCCCATCTCTCAGCTGTCGCCTGTACTGCCCAGTGTGAGTCTGCAGCTGTGACAACATGTAACAGTAACATAATAGGACTCTTCACCTATTGATTTCTCTTGGCCTCTACTGCACCTCAGGTACAGTCCACCGAGTTCCAAGGCATGCTGCTCAAGAAGGAGACCAAGTCCATGCTGAGGGCTGTGCTGATATCAGCCCCCAGGGGCGTTATAGCCCGCAAACTACAGGCGGAATACGAGAGCATTACCGGTAAATCCATCCCGTACCGAAAGCTGGGCTTCTGCACTCTGGAAGACTACCTCCGATCCATTCCCGACGTGATTAGCGCCAGTGAGGGCTCCACCGGAGAGCTTACATTCTTTGGCGTGGCGGACGCGTCCACCGACCACATTGCTAAGCTGGTGTCTAAACAGAGGAAGCCCAAACTGAGTCGTGCTCACGTCCCGCCACCCCGCGCTTTTACTCCGAAGCAGAATAAGTTCTTTGGTCACCGTTCCCCTATGCGTCCCGCTGGGCCTAGCTCCGCTCGCTTCAACGACCGAGGACCACGGAGAACGCCCCTGGTGGAATCCACACGAATGGCTCCCAGTTCCACCGAGTCCCAAGGCATGCTGCTCTCTGCTGATGGAATAGGAAACTGTAGGGATGACCTATCCAAGGCTCACCTCGTGCCCATAAGAGGCCTCTCCAGCCAAGTCACCATATCAAAAAATAGAATGGTACGCATCACATGGACACACATGGTACTGCATGTTGCTATGGTAACAAGAGACTGCCATTTGTACTGTCCCTGTGCCACTGAAGTACAATGTCACTGTATGGTATACAGTGCTCTATAGTCTGCAGTGCACACATGCTTTACTCATTGACAGAGCCACGATTTCATCTCTGTTCTCTCACATGGCCCTGCCAGTTTGATGTGTCAGTGTCTGCGTGTTTCCCGGTGTGTATGTTTACTACGGTTTCTACTGCGGATCAAAATGTGCGCTCTACACTTGATCAGATGAATCAAATATTGGAACAGTGGATTCACAATTGCTTCCATCGTGGACTGTCAGCACTGCACACACAAGGATGTGGTGTTTCAAATAGTGTGTTCACACGATTGAATGTATAGTGCATTAGGTAACATGGCAAGCACCCTGAAATGACTGTGTTGCCTTTATTTGCTGTGGATGTGCCCACTTTCCTGTGCAGCTTAAGGTCCAAGGATATGTCTCTGGTGATCCACAGCTTAGGACCTACAAGGGACATCGGCGCTACGGGACTGTGCTAGTCCGCGACTCCTTGCCCAAAGGGTTCACCATCATGTGTCTCTTCTCCACTCCAGTATGGGATCCGGTAAGAACACCTGCCTTCCACTTCGCAGCGGCTTCACTAACAGTACTCACACTTTAGTGGTCTACAGTGCCACGCTATTAGCCAGTGTGGTGGGGTTCTGTATTGTTGAGTCTTCATAGCACTGGCACACAACACACACGGGTATACATTAGCCGCAAAATGGTGCTATGGTGCCATGTTCTCAGCATCTCAACCAATGTTACAACTGTGAAAGCCTTGCCATCTGCTAGTACTGTGTGCCTGTCTGTCTTCATCGCTGTCTGTCTGTCTGTCCGTCTGTCTGCATCGCTGTCTGTCTGTCTGTCTGTCTGTCTGTCCATTTTTCTGTCTGTCTATCTGTCCATCTGTCTGTCTGTCTGTCCATCTGTCTGTCTGTCTGTCTGTCTGTCTGTGCAGAACAAGAACACTGATTTCCTCAAGTACATGTCAGACAGAGATTCTGTGGTTATATATGCATACCCTGACGTGATCAACACACCGAAGTACAACAATGGCAAGTCTGTAGCACTGCAGGTGGTTGCTGTACAAGTGAACACTAAGAGCTGCTCAACAATGACGTCTCGGCCTCAGGATTTAAGAGCCATTCTACCACCGAAACGTTCCTTCCAAGATGACCCTAATGATCTTCGACACACACTCTCCAGACTCACTGTGCAGGAGGACCCAAATGACTTGAGACATGTCATTAGAAAGAATACCCCAGGGGGGGACCTGCGAATGGTCATCAATGACCAAAGGGAGCAACAGCAGTTTGGAGGTAGGGAGGTGATGTTGTACGATGTGCCCAGCCCCACAACCTCTACAGCACCTCAGTTGCTGTCCAGTCCACTCCGGGGAGCTGAGGCCCAGCTGGAGAAGGAAGTGTATGAGGTGCGCAGTAGGTGCACTGCTGGGGGGGGGCACCCCAAGTGGTGTGTGTGTAATGTGGAAATGCTGGTGTGGTGTCTATTCAGTGTCCTGTGGGCAGAGCAACAATTGTGGGTATTGGCATTGAGTCATTAGCTATTGTGGTACTGTGTGTGTGTGTGTGCACACATGCATGCATGCGAGTTAGTCATAGTTTAAGATGAAAATGTGTGTGTGTATGTGCACTGTAGATTGTCCAGAATAGCCGTGCTGGTATGCTGTGGACACGTTTGGAGGTGTTGTACAAGAACAAGTACAATAGAGAACTCCCCTCAGGCACCCTGGAGCTGGCCAAGAAGATGAGGAGTGTGACAATGGAACAGTAAGTGTAAGGATAGGAATGAGTGTGATGATGGGAGTGGGTGTGAGTGTGAGGGGAGAGTGGGTGAGTGTGATGGGAGAGTGAGTGTGAGGGGAGAGTGGGTGAGCATGAGGGGATAGTGGGTGTGAGTGTAAGGATAGTAATGAGTGTGATGATGGGAGAGTGGGTGAGTGTGAGGGGAGAGTGGGTGAGTGTGATGGGAGAGTGGGTGTGAGGGAGAGTAGGTATGAGTGTGAGGGGAGAGTGGGTGTGAGTGTGATGGGGGAGTGGGTGTGAGTGTGATGGGAGAGTGGGTGTGAGGGAGAGTAGGTGTGAGTGTGAGGGGAGAGTGGGTGTGAGTGAGGGGAGAGTGGGTGTGAGTGAGGGGAGAGTGAGTGAAGTGCAAGAGGAGTGTGTGTGTTCCACATGTCATGTCTGCACTTCACACTAGCTCCACTGGCTGTCAGGAGTTCACTCACTTCACTGTTCCAATAAATGTCACATTTCTCTCCTGTAGGCTTGCTTATGGCCTCACAGTCTACCCCACCACCCCGCCCCCCACCACACCCCTCCTTCCTACCCTCCATCCCCCCACTGCATCTTCACTCACATCCACTCATTCTGATGGTTTCATGGACACTCTGCCTGCACAGACACCTTTGAAAGTTGGGTAAGTTACTGCTATACTCTCATAGTGACAGTTGTCATGGCAACGGTTGTCATGGTTATCTGTGGATACAAGTTTGAATTATCAAACTGCACCCTGTCACTCTCCTTCTTCTCCTTTCATCATGTATAGTGAGACTGTTGTGTTTGTAATCACCAATGTCCGGTCTCCATCTTGTTTCTATGGTTACAAGATGGCCGACAATGAACGGGTAAATGAGCTTATCAAAGAAGTACACAGCTTGTGCCAAGTAAGCCCCACCCCCTGAGCTCAATCAGGAGCACACTTCCAAACATATTGTTCTTCCCAACTCAAGTATCTGTGAAATGTGCCAGCTATATAATTATAGTAAAAATGTGTTATTAGTTTGGACTACTGCAGGCACATTTGGGATTTTGTATTAGCTTCTGAGTTGGCTTATGCATTCATAGTATCCTGTGTGCTTGACTCCTGTCTCTGCCCCTCCCCCCTCCACTGGTGTAGGACACGCCCTCTTCCGTGCCTCAAGGGGGTGTGGTCCCTGGTAGGACCTATGCTGCTCAGTTCTCAGTGGACCAGGTTTGGTACCGTGCAAAGGTTGAGAGTGTTGATGAGGACAAGGTGTGTGGGTGGGTGTGGTGTGGGTGTGTGAGGGGTAGTGAAGTGGGTGTGGTGTGCTTGTGTGAGGGGTAGTGAAGTGGGTGTGGTGTGCTTGTGTGAGGGGTAGTGAAGTGGGTGTGGTGTGCTTGTGTGAGGGGTAGTGAAGTGGGTGTGGTGTGCTTGTGTGGGTAGTGAGGTGGGTGTGAGGGGTACTAGTGAGGTGGGTGTGAGGGGTACTAGTGAGGTGGGTGTGAGGGGTACTAGTGAGGTGGGTGTGGGTGGTGTGCTTGTGTGAGGTGATACTTAGGAAGAATGATCAGTAGTGATAATGAGCATTCACGTAGCAGGTCGACAGACTTACTGGTATAGGGCCAAGGTACATAAAAGGCGATGTTTTGTACCTGACGAAGACCTTGTGGTCGAAACATTGTACATTTTTGCAATTATTCCATCTGTCGACCTGCTACGTGATTGCTCATTATCACTACTGATCATTTGAAAACTGTAGCAATGAGCCTCTATAATATTATACTTAGGAAGGTTCAAGTGTGCAGTGTGTTAGTGTGGAATGGAGCTAGCCAGCCTGCTCTTTGTTTCTCTCTCCTTCCTCTTGCAGGGTATCTTCAATGTGTTCTACCTCGACTTTGGCAGTGAGGAAGAGGTCCCACGGGAGAGACTGCGACCGCTCAGTGCCAAACTGTCCTCTCTGCCTCCTTTCACCGTGCAGTTAGCCCTCTCTCCAGCCGATGTCACTCCTGACCAAGGGACAGGGTGGAGCGCTGAGGCAAGTAGCAAGTTCTCTGACTTGATCCTGGACAAGGAGGTCCAAGCTGTCATCACCAGCTGCATCCGTAAGTGTTTAGTAGCTTGTTGTAGACTCCCACTGTCTGATCTGTACATATTGTGTATATGTGTATGTATGTGCATTGTGTGGATGTGTGGTATAGCTGAGGTAAGTGTGTGAGTGACAGTGTGTATCCTATTTCACTGTACAGGGGACACAAGTGGCTACAGGTATGAAGTACAGGCCAAGGACCTTCTTCCAGGCCTGGTGGAGGCTGGAATAGCGAGACTGCCTAAGCCCCAACTCCCTGTAGAAGTGCCCCTCTCCCCACCGACCCAGGCAGTAGACACTGTGAGGGATGGTAAACAGTCACCACCTCCCCTGCCCTGTGAGCAAGCTGCTCAAAGCTGTGGCTGCTTGCCTTGTGTGAGATAAGGGTTGCTCCTTCCTCCTCCAGCCATCGTTGACCTTCCAGACAAGCTTTTTGAGTGCTACCTGTCTCACGTCCTGAGCCCGGCAAGCTTCTACATTCAGAGAATAGGGACACAGTACCACGTAAGTTATGCATGTGTAAGAGGTGTGTGTGAGGTGTGCTGAGGTGTGTGTGAGGTGTGTGTGAGGTGTGTGTGAGGTGTGCTGAGGTGTGTGTGAGGTGTGCTGAGGTGTGTGTGAGGTGTGTGAGGTGTGTGAGGTGTGGTGAGGTATGCTGAGGTGTGTGTGAGGTGTGTGTGAGGTGTGTGTGAGGTGTGCGTGAGGTGTGCGTGAGGTGTGAGGTGTGTGTGAGGTGTGTGTGAGGTGTGCATGAGGTGTGTGTGAGGTGTGCGTAAGGTGTGAGGTGTGTGTGAGGTGTGCGTGAGGTGTGAGGTGTGCGTGAAGTGTGCATGAGGTGTGTGTGAGGTGTGCGTGAGGTGTGTGTGAGGTGTGCGTGAGGTGTGCATGAGGTGTGCGTGAGGTGTGAGGTGTGCGTGAAGTGTGCATGAGGTGTGTGTGAGGTGTGTGTGAGGTGTGCGTGAGGTGTGGTGAGGTGTGTGTGAGGTGTGTGGTGTATGAGGTGTGTGAGGCGTGGGGAGGGCAATGTGCGTGGATAGGGGTGATCGTCTGTTGTTTGCACCCTATGGACCAAAACCATGTGTGGCGGTGTTTGTACGGTACTTACGTATGCACATGTATGAAGGGGAATGTAGATATATTATGGGTATTAGGTGTGAGAGGTGTCAGTGTGGATGTGGTGTGATTGTCTGTTATTACCCACTTGTAGAAAGAACTGGAGTCACTGGAGCAAGGCATGACCATGCATTATGCACGAAATAGGCCAGGTGAGACAACTGTAGTCTCATTCATATTACAGTATTATTTCACATTCGTTCATCCTCAATTAATCCTGCTTGAAGCATGCAAGTCTAATGGCCATTCTTGTAGTCAGGTACTTTCACTCTCTCTCTCTCATCGGCTGTACTCACTCGTAGTCCCTGTCCAGAAGCCCAAGGAAGGCTCTCTTGTTGCCCTGCGTAGTGTGGAGGAGGACGGGTCCACTTACTGGTACAGGGCCAAGGTACGAGCTAACCTGCCCCAGGAGGGCAAGGTGGAACTAAAGCTAGTAGACTATGGCAACACCGATGTGGTGGAGGCAAAGGATGTGATGCTGCTACCGAGCACGTTCTACCAGCTTCCGTTTCAAGCCATCCACTGCTGCCTTCGTGGTCTGTCGAACTTCCTTGAGTCTCCAAAGATTTATGAGACATTCATGGAGTACCAGCTGCAGGATAAGGCTCTCACTGCCAAAGTAGTGACAAGGTATTTACACATAGTCTGTGTATAAGTGGGTATTGTGTGTAGTGTGTGCTAGTAGTGTAGCTTACTGTATGTTTATTTCCTGCTTTGACACACACACACACACACACACACACACACACACACACACACACACACACACACACACACACACGCCACACACACAACACACACATACACACAGCCCTGGGACTCGCATTACTCTGGAACTAATTGACCGGGAGAACATTGAAAAGGGCAGTATCAATGTCCAACTCATGAACCTGGGAACGCCCATCTCTCAGCTGTCGCCTGTACTGCCCAGTGTGAGTCTGCAGCTGTGACAACATGTAACAGTAACGTATTAGGACTCTCTTCACCTAATGGCTTTGGAAGTCTTGTTTTGTCCTTCAGTGTCCTCCATCCTCTGCTCCATCTGCCGCTCCAGGTGGGAGAGAGGGTGAGTGTGAATGTGACTGACATCAGTGCTGAGGGTGTGGTCTCCGTGCAGCTCCATGGCCCAAGTCTTCCTCACCTGGATGACCTCATGAAGCTAATCAATGCACAATACAGCCAGGTACGAACTCCATCTTCTCCTTTGTCTTATCTGCCACCCCACCTCTTGCCCTCCCTCCCCTTCCCCTCTCCTTTTCCTCTCCCTTCTCCCCTATCCATTTCCTTTCTCCATCCCTCTCCACCCCTCCTGTCCTTCCCACCCTTACTTTCTCTCCCTTTACTCCTCCCCACCCATCTCTCTCCTCTACACACCGCAGAAGTCCACTGCTACCAGTTTTGTTCAGGATGTTGCTGAAGGGATGCTGTGCTGTGCCAAGTACGACAGTGAATGGTACCGTGTGAAGGTGCTCAAGGTGGAAGAGGAGAGTGTTCATGTGGAGTACACCGACTCTGGGAAGACGGCAACCTTGGAGAGGAGAGACCTGCGGAAGCAGTTGGAGGATAGGTTGTTTGGTCTTCCACCTCAGGCTGTCAAGTGCAAGCTGGCTGATCTGCCACCACCTAATGTGAGTCATGTGATGGTCATGTGACATCATGTGATAATTATATGATGTGGCCATGTTTGCATGTTGTGTATAGGGAGAATGGAGGGAAACGGCTGTATCAGTATTTTGGGACTCAGTGGGCGATTGTTTGAATGAAATTGAGGTAAGTGACATATACATGCCACACAATGTGTTAGTTGTCACTGGAATGATGACGTGTGTGTAGGTTGTGTCATCCTCATCGGGCGAGCTGCCTCTGGTACGGATGTGGTGCAAAGCGGAAGATGGAGAGGAACAGGACGTGTCTGCTCTGTTGTGTGCACAGCCAGAGGCATTTGGGTTGGTGCGCAGAGGGATGTACTGGACTTGACATGCAGTGATCATGCATAGCCCCAAGTACGTAGTGCTAGCTACAGCAGGTCCTCATTGAGTGACAGTTAACTGCCAATACACTGAGTCAGGCTTGATTGAATGTAGATGCCCTTAATTGTACTATTACTTGCAGTAGTGGGTGGATTCCCTTTGTGTGTGTGTATCTCTACCCATGCTTTTTCGTGCACTGTTCTCTCTTGCAGCCTCCCTCCTGTTCAGCAAGAATCATCCTCAGACCAGGCAGATCGGACCGACCCTTATGAAGACTTTACATTTGAAACTGACACAACAGGGGAAGAAGACGAGGCAGAGGGGAGCGGGGGCAGGTCTGAAAGTGACCAAGCTCCAGACAGCAAGGGAGAGTCGCCAAAGTCAGACAAGGGTGCAGTAGAGTCCACAACTGCTCAGCCTGCGCAATCCACCTCTGGTGATTTGTCCGAAGCTGCTGTTAGCGACGGTGCAAATAAGATTGGACTGTTTAATGTGGCAGAGGTGAAGAGCTTTGTGGGTCATCTAGCCCCTCCTGAAATGGTGAAAGAGACATTTGTACCTGCTTATGTCAGTTACGTCAGCTCACCGACTGACTTCTGGGTAAGAATGTGAGAAAGCGTTTATTGTGTAGATATGTTTGTGTGAGTGATAAATGTGTGATGTGTAATTTTGTGTATTATTGTTGTTTTATACTCCACAGCTTGCCACTTGCACTTTGGACAAAGAGTACAAGCGGTTCCAAGCTGCACTGGAAGCATACTGTAATCATGCCTCCAGAGTGGACGCTGCCTCACTGATGGAAGACACAGTGTTTTCTGTGAAGAAGAACAATGCAGGAGAGTGGGCTCGAGCACGAAGAGTGGACCAGACACAGGTCAGCTGAGGGGAGGCCTGTCCTCATGCTGCCAGTGCACCTATCTTTGCCTCCCTCCTCCTGTTCAGGCCTTCCTCATAGACAGCGGTGGCTTGCTTGTGTTGAGTGGACATGTGTGTGTGCTGCTTCCCCCAGTGCTGAGCCAGGTACCACCTCTGGCTGTGCGGTGTTCTCTTTGTGGTGAGTGAGCAAGTAGTGTCTTGCACAAACCACATGCTGCCACAAAACACTGACTATGCGTACTACAGTCACTGTGTACATATTGACAGTTAGCAATCAAATCTCTGCATCCAGGTCTTAAGCCAGACAGTGCTGGGCACTGGAGCCAAATGGCAGTGGCTAAGTTCAGTGAAATGGTGGAGAGGCATAATCTGTGTGTGTTGGCTGTCGGGATACAGAAGGAGGGGGAGCGGAGGCGACACCTTGTGGAGCTGGTCGACACGGCAACCCCTGATGGAAGTGATTTTATCATCTCTTACCAACTAGTGGAAATGGGACTTGCTGTCTCAACTTTACCAAAATCACTTTCTTACTGGTAATGTTGCTAGCTACATTCATGTTACTTTTTGTTTGTTGCTGCTGACTTTTGTGTGTGGTTGAGTTATGTATTCCTGTACAGAAACTCATCTCTATTCTTGACACCTTTGGGACAGTTTGGGACAGGTCCAAGTGTACTGATTAGAGAGGTGTCCTCATTTCATAGGTAGTTCGTACACGTCTCTGTGTAGCTGGAACAGTAGGCTCTGTCCTGATTAGAGATGTCCTGAATTCAGGTAGTACACTGTATGCAGACACAATATTGATGAACAGCTGCGCATTCCCATGTGACTGTCATGTGACTGCCATGTTGGTAGATATACACATACTTGATATCTAGTCTCATATAGCCAGACCACCATTTTGTGGGCGGAGTCTACAAATGGTCCGGCTGCACACCACTTGATACCTACATATGCAACCATACCAAGCACATACATTGACAACACTGTAAAGGATGGAGGGTGACATACAGCTAGGCCACTCTCTGCACTGATGAATAGTGCTGTGTTTCACAACTTATATGCAACAACTTCAACACCCATTCATTCACCTTGAATTTACATTCCGCTTGATATATGGGATTGAGTATAAAGAAATTATTATAACTCTGTTTTTGCAGTTAAAATAATCACCTTGTATTTTAGCATAATTATATATATACTACTTGAAACAAGCCAATACAAGGTGGCGATAAGATGAAGATAGTGGACAGAGTGATCAATGAGTACAGGTTGTGCAACTGACATGCATCAAAATTTGCACAGAAAGTCTACAAGGAAATGTGTGTGTGTGTCTGTAACTCCAAAGGGGACACAACCTTCAAGTTACAATTCCTTGCCACTTCCTCAGAGTTCTCCACCACATCTTAAAGAAAAAAAACTAGTGTATAGTAACTAGTGTATTCCTTTAGAATTAAAAGACACTAGCTGCAAGGCCCCTGCATTCGGCAAGCCCTGTAGGACAGGCCCATGTAGCTGTACAAGGAAATTAGGAATGCATAACAAACTTCACAGCAATGTGGTTCATCATGGTGTTGAGTTACTGTTGCTTGTTTCTATGCTTATTCTGCTGGCCATTCCTAAATCCTTTTCAATTCTGAAGGAATTATTATACACTAGTAATTATTTGCAATTGGTCATGGCTGAGATTGACCTGTGTGTGGCTCAATAGAGCACGTGTATGTAGTCCTGGGGCACGTACAAACACCACTGCTACTTTCTGTGTGTCACGTCAATGTGCATCACATGTAGCTAATGCGCATTGTGCAATTTGCAATTGGACAGCAAATCTATAGCTCTTATACTTCATGATCATGTATCAGAGACAGAAGCTGTAGCCGAACCAGTGCAGAATGCAGTACTGTAGCTACATGCAAGGCCACGTGTTCCACGCTGAACTGCTGCTGCTCAGAATTGCGGTTATTAGGAAACTTGTTTGATGAACTCAACTGTTCAGCATGACAATCACAGTGTATGTAGCTAGCTTGCTATGTAGACACATGTTGTGTTCTGTCACATGTCCCAACCTCAGTTCCTTCATAATTATAATATTATAAGAAGTCATGCTCCCATAAATTAAGAGACCCCAATTTCATTTGGAACACCATTTAGTTCCCCACCCACTTTCGCCCGCCATTATTGTATTAAGATAAAATATGTCCTAGAATAATTTAGGCTATTACAGATATAAAATAGGCTGTTGTATACAATAGT
>OZ025886.1:5713502-5721002 GCA_964019415.1 Ianthella basta
AGTGAGGAAGAAGTCCCACGGGAGAGACTGCGACTGCTCAGTGCCAAGCTGTCCTCCCTGCCTCCTTTCACCGTGCAGTTAGCCCTCTCTCCAGCCAATGTCACTCCTGACCAAGGGACAGGGTGGAGTGCTGAGGCAAGTAGCAAGTTCTCTGACTTGATCCTGGACAAGGAGGTCCATGCTGTCATCACCAGCTGCATCCGTAAGTGTTTAGTAGCTTGTTGTAGACTCCCACTGTCTGATCTGTACATATTGTGTATATGTGTATGTATGTGCATTGTGTGGATGTGTGGTATAGCTGAGGTAAGTGTGTGAGTGACGGTGTGTATCCTATTTCACTGTACAGGGGACACAAGTGGCTACAGGTATGAAGTACAGGCCAAGGACCTCCTTCCAGGCCTGGTGGAGGCCGGAATAGCGAGACTGCCTAAGCCCCAACTCCCTGTAGAAGTGCCCCTCTCCCCACCGACCCAGGCAGTAGACACTGTGAGGGATGGTAAACAGTCACCACCTCCCCTGCCTTGTGAGCAAGCTGCTCAAAGCTGTGGCTGCTTGCCTTGTGTGAGATGAGGGTTGCTCCTTCCTCCTCCAGCCATCGTTGACCTTCCAGACAAGCTTTTTGAGTGCTACCTGTCTCACGTGCTGAGCCCGGCAAGCTTCTACATTCAGAGAATAGGGACACAGTACCACGTAAGTTATGCATGTGTAAGAGGTGTGTGTGAGGTGTGGTGAGGTGTGTGTGAGGTGTGTGTGAGGTGTGTGTGAGGTGTGTGTGTGAGGTGTGGTGAGGTGTGTGAGGTGTGTGAGGTGTGGTGAGGTGTGCGTGAGGTGTGTGTGAGGTGTGTGTGAGGTGTGCGTGAAGTGTGTGTGAGGTGTGTGTGAGGTGTGGTGAGGTGTGTGAGGTGTGTGAGGTGTGTGAGGTGTGTGAGGTGTGTGTGAGGTGTGGTGAGGTGTGTGAGGTGTGTGAGGTGTGTGTGAGGTGTGTGTGAGGTGTGGTGAGGTGTGTGAGGTGTGGTGAGGTGTGTGAGGTGTGTGTGAGGTGTGGTGAGGTGTGTGTGAGGTGTGTGTGAGGTGTGTGGTGTGTGGTGTGTGTGGTGTGTGTGGTGTGGGGAGGACAATGTGCGTGGATAGGGGTGATTGTCTGTTGTTTGCACCCTATGGACCAAGACCATGTGTGACGGTGTTTGTACAGTACTTATGTACATGTATGAAGGGGAATGTAGATATATTATGGGTATTAGGTGTGAGAGGTGTCAGTGTGGATGTGGTGTGATTGTCTGTTCTTACCCACTTGTAGAAGGAACTGGAGTCACTGGAGCAAGGCATGACCATGCATTATTCACAGAATAGGCCAGGTGAGACAACTGTAGTCTCATTCATATTACAGTATTGTTTCACATTCGGTCATCCTCAATTAATCCTGCTCGAAGCATGCAAGTATAATGGCCATTGTTGTAATCAGGTACTTTCACTCTCTCTCTCTCATCATCTGTACTCACTCATAGTCCCTGTCCAGGAGCCCAAGGAAGGCTCTCTTGTTGCCCTGCGTAGTGTGGAGGAGGATGGGTCCACTTACTGGTACAGGGCCAAGGTACGAGCTAACCTGCCCCAGGAGGGCAAGGTGGAACTAAAGCTAGTAGACTATGGCAACACCGATGTGGTGGAGGCAAAGGATGTGATGCTGCTACCGAGCAAGTTCTACCAGCTTCCGTTTCAAGCCATCCACTGCTGCCTTCGTGGTCTGTCGGACTTCCTTGAGTCTCCAAAGATTTATGAGACATTCATGGAGTACCAGCTGCAGGATAAGGCTCTCACTGCCAAAGTAGTCACAAGGTATTTACACATAGTCTGTGTATAAGTGGGTATTGTGTGTAGTGTGTGCTAGTAGTGTAGCTTACTGTATGTTTATTTCCTACTTTGACACACACACACACACACACACACACACACACACAACACACACACATGCAACATACACATATGCACACACTCACACCACACACACCACACACACCACACACACATACACACACACACACACACACACACACACACACACCACACACACACACACGCACACACGCCACACCACACACACACACCACACACACACCACACACGCACATACACCACACACACCACACACACAACACACACACACACACACACACACACACACCACACACCATACACACACACACAACACACACGCACGCATGCACGCACACACACCGCACACACACCACACACCACACACACACACACCACACACACACCACACACACACACACACACACCACACACACACACACACACACACACACACACACACACACACACACACACACACAACACACACACACACATACACACAGCCCTGGGACTTGCATTACTCTGGAACTAATTGACCAGGAGAACATTGAAAAGGGCAGTATCAATATCCAACTCATGAACCTGGGAACACCCATCTCTCAGCTGTCGCCTGTACTGCCCAGTGTGAGTCTGCAGCTGTGACAACATGTAACAGTAACATATTAGGACTCTTCACCTATTGATTTCTCTTGGCCTCTACTGCACCTCAGGTACAGTCCACCGAGTCCCAAGGCATGCTGCTCAAGAAGGAGACCAAGTCCATGCTGAGGGCTGTGCTGATATCAGCCCCCAGGGGCGTTATAGCCCGCAAACTACAGGCGGAATACGAGAGCATTACCGGTAAATCCATCCCGTACCGAAAGCTGGGCTTCTGCACTCTGGAAGACTACCTCCGATCCATTCCCGACGTGATTAGCGCCAGTGAGGGCTCCACCGGAGAGCTTACATTCTTTGGCGTGGCGGACGCGTCCACCGACCACATTGCTAAGGTGGTGTCTAAACAGAGGAAGCCCAAACTGAGTCGTGCCCACGTCCCGCCACCCCGCGCTTTTACTCCGAAGCAGAATAAGTTCTTTGGTCACCGTTCCCCTATGCGTCCCGCTGGGCCTAGCTCCGCTCGCTTCAACGATCGAGGACCACGGAGAACGCCCCTGGTGGAATCCACACGAATGGCTCCCAGTTCCACTGAGTCCCAAGGCATGCTGCTCTCTGCGGATGGAATAGGAAACTGTAGGGATGACCTCTCCAAGGCTCACCTCGTGCCCATAAGAGGCCTCTCCAGCCAAGTCACCATATCAAAGAATAGAATGGTATGCATCACATGGACACACATGGTACTGCATGTTGCTATGGTAACAAGAGACTGCCATTTGTACTGTCCCTGTGCCACTGAAGTACAGTGTCGCTGTACGGTATACAGTGCTCTATAGTCTGCAGTGCACACATGCTTTACTCATTGACAGAGCTACGATTTCATCTCTGTTCTCTCACATGGCCCTGCCAGTTTGATGTGTCAGTGTCTGCGTGTTTCCCGGTGTGTATGTTTGCTAGGGTTTCTACTGCGGATCGAAATTTGCACTTCGCACTTGATCACATCAATCAAATATTGGAACAGTGGATTCACAATTGCTTCCATCGTGGATTGTCAGCACTGCACACTCAAGGATGTAGTGTTTTAAATAGTGTGTTCACACGCTTGAATGAATAGTGCATTAGGTAAACATGACAAGCACCCTGAAATGACTGTGTTGCCTTTATTTGCTGTGGATGTGCCCACTTTCCTGTGCAGCTTAAGGTCCAAGGATATGTCTCTGGTGATCCACAGCTTAGGACCTACAAGGGACATCGGCGCTACGGGACTGTACTAGTCCGCGACTCCTTGCCCAAAGGGTTCACCATCATGTGTCTCTTCTCCACTCCAGTATGGGATCCGGTAAGAACGCCTGCCTTCCACTTCGCAGCGGCTTCACTAACAGTACTCACACTTTAGTGGTCTACCGTGCCACGCTATTAGCCGCTGTGGTGGGGTTCTGTATTGTTGAGTCTTCATAGCACTGGCACACAACACACACGGGTATACATTAGCCGCAAAATGGTGCTATGGTGCCATGTTCTCAGCATCTCAACCAATGTTACAACTGTGAAAGCCTTGCCATCTGCTAGTACTGTTTGCCAGTCTGTCTGTCTGTCTGTCTGTCTGTCTGTCCAGAACAAGAACAATGATTTCCTCAAGTACATGTCAGACGGAGATTCTGTGGTTATATATGCCTACCCTGACATGATCAACACACCGAAGTACAACAACGGCAAATCTGTAGCACTGCAGGTGGTTGCTGTGCAAGTGAATGCTAAGTTACTGTCCAGTCCACTCTGGGGAGCTGAGGCCCAGCTGGAAAAGGAAGTGTATGAGGTGCGCAGTACACTGCTGCGGGGGGGGGGGGGGGGGTGGGGGGTGGGGGGGCACCCCAAGTGGTGTGTGTGTAATGTGGAAATGCTGGTGTGGTGTCTATTCAGTGTCCTGTGGGCAGAGCAACAATTGTGGGCATTGGCGTTGGTAGACATGGTCTGTTTAGCATATTTGGCATTGAGTCATTAGCTATTGTGGTACTGTGTTGTGTGTGTGTGGGTATGTGTGTGTGCACATGCATGCGAGTTAGTCATAGTTTAAGATGAACATGTGTGTGTGTGTGCACTGTAGATTGTCCAGAATAGTCATGCTGGTATGCTGTGGACACGTTTGGAGGTGTTGTACAAGAACAAGTACAATAGTGAACTTCCTTCAGGCACCCTGGAGCTGGCCAAGAGGATGAGGAGTGTGACAGTGGAACAGTGAGTGTAAGGATAGGAATGAGTGTGATGGGAGAGTGGGTGTGGGTGAGGGGAGAGTGAGTGTGAGGGGAGAGTGGGTGAGCATGAGGGGATAGTGGGTGTGAGTGTGAGGAGAGAGTGGGTGTGAGTGTGAGGGGAGAGTGGGTGTGAGTGTAAGGAGAGAGAAGTGCAAGAGGAGTGTGTGTGTGTTCCACGTGTCATGTCTGCACTTCACACTAACTCCACTGGCTGTCAGGAGTTCACTCACTTCACTGTTCCAATAAGTGTCAAATTTCTCTCCTGTAGGCTTGCTGTTGGCCTCACAGTCTACCCTGCCACCCCGCCCCCCACCACACCCCTCCTTCCCACCCCCCATCCCCCCACTGCATCTTCACTCGCATCCACTCATTCTGATGGTTTCATGGACACTTTGCCTGCACAGACACCTTTGAAAGTTGGGTAAGTTACTGCTATACTCTCATAGTGACAGTTGTCATGGCAATGGTTGTCATGGTTAACTGTGGATACAAGTTTGAATTATCAAACTGCACCCTGTCACTCTCCTTCCCCTCCTTTCATCATGTATAGTGAGACTGTTGTGTTTGTAATCACCAATGTCCGATCTCCAGCTTGTTTCTATGGTTACAAGATGGCCGACAATGAACGGGTAAATGAGCTTATCAAAGAAGTACACAGCTTGTACCAAGTAAGCCCCACCCCCTGAGCTCAATCAGGAGCACACTTCCAAACATATTGTTCTTCCCAACACTAAACATCTGTGAAATGTGCCAAATAGTAAATTATAGTAAAAATGTGTTGTTATTAGTTTGGACTACTGCAGGCACATTTGGGATTTTGTATTAGCTTCTGAGTTGGCTTATGTATCCATAGTATCCTGTGTGCTTGACTCCTGTCTCTGCCCCTCCCCCCTCCACTGGTGTAGGACACACCCTCTTCCGTGCCTCAAGGGGGTGTGGTCCCCAGTAGGACCTACGCTGCTCAGTTCTCAGAGGACCAGGTTTGGTACCGTGCAAAGGTTGAGAGTGTTGATGAGTGCAAGGTGTGTGGGTGGGTGTGGTGTGGGTGTGTGAGGGGTAGTGAAGTGGGTGTGGTGTGCTTGTGTGAGGGGTAGTGAAGTGGGTGTGAGGGTCAGTGAGGTGGGTGTGGTGTGCTTGTGTGAGGGGTAGTGAAGTGGGTGTGGTGTGCTTGTGTGAGGGTCAGTGAGGTGGGTGTGGTGTGCTTGTGTGGGTAGTGAGGTGGGTGGGAGGGGTACTAGTGAGATGGGTGTGAGGGGTAGTGAGGTGGGTGTGAGGGGTAGTGAGGTGGGTGTGAGGGGTACTAGTGAGGTGGGTGTGGGTGGTGTGCTTATGTGAGGTGATACTTAGGAAGAATGATCAGTAGTGATAATGAGCATTCACGTAGCAGGTCGACAGACTTACTGGTATAGGGCCAAGGTACATAAAAGGTGACGTTTTGTACCTGATGAAGACCTTCGTGGTCGAAACATCGTACATTTTTGCAATTATTCCATCTGTCGACCTGCTACGTGATTGCTCATTATCACTACTGATCATTTGAAAACTGTAGCAATGAGCCTTTATAATATTATACTTAGGAAGGTTCAAGTGTGCAGTGTGCTAGTGTCCAATGGAGCTAGCCAGCCTGTTCTTGTCTCTCTCCTTCCTCTTGCAGGGTATCTTCAATGTGTTCTACCTCGACTTTGGCAATGAGGAAGAAGTCCCACGGGAGAGACTGCGACCGCTCAGTGCCAAGCTGTCCTCCCTGCCTCCTTTCACTGTGCAGTTAGCCCTCTCTCCAGCCAATGTCACTCCTGACCAAGGGACAGGGTGGAGCGCTGAGGCAAGTAGCAAGTTCTCTGACTTGATCCTGGACAAGGAGGTCCATGCTGTCATCACCAGCTGCATCCGTAAGTGTTTAGTAGCTTGTTGTAGACTCCCACTGTCTGATCTGTACATATTGTGTATATGTGTATGTATGTGCATTGTGTGGATGTGTGGTATAGCTGAGGTAAGTGTGTGAGTGACGGTGTGTATCCTATTTCACTGTACAGGGGACACAAGTGGCTACAGGTATGAAGTACAGGCCAAGGACCTTCTTCCAGGCCTGGTGGAGGCCGGAATAGCGAGACTGCCTAAGCCCCAACTCTCTGTAGAAGTGCCCCTCTCCCCACCGACCCAGGTGGTGGACACTGTGAGGGATGGTAAACAGTCACCACCTCTACTGCCCTGTGAGCAAGCTGCTCAAAGCTGTGGCTGCTTGCCTTGTGTGAGATGAGGGTTGCTCCTTCCTCCTCCAGCCATCGTTGACCTTCCAGACAAGCTTTTTGAGTGCTACCTGTCTCACGTGCTGAGCCCGGCAAGCTTCTACATTCAGAGAATAGGGACACAGTACCACGTAAGTTATGCATGTGTAAGAGGTGTGTGTGAGGTGTGGTGAGGTGTGTGTGAGGTGTGCTGAGGTGTGTGTGAGGTGTGCGTGAGGTGTGCGCAAGGTGTGTGTGAGGTGTGTGTGAGGTGTGCGTGAGGTGTGTGTGAGGTGTGGTGAGGTGTGTGCGTGAGGTGTGTGAGGTGTGTGTGAGGTGTGTGAGGTGTGTGAGGTGTGCGTGAGGTGTGTGAGGTGTAGTGAGGTGTGGTGAGTGTGTGTGAGGTGTGTGTGAGGTGTGCGTGTGGTGTGCGTGAGGTGTGTGTGAGGTGTGTGTGAGGTGTGCATGAGGTGTGTGAGGTGTAGTGAGGTGTGGTGAGTGTGTGTGAGGTGTGTGTGAGGTGTGCGTGAGGTGTGCGTGAAGTGTGTGTGAGGTGT